>JARYHS010011408.1:4081285-4100708 GCA_031002005.1 Vandiemenella viatica | reverse complement strand
CAAATTTCCATAAATGATGCGTCGTTCCCGTAGGCTACAAGAACATGAATCTAGATTTCACAAGAAAATAGGATAAAAGACTTGTACGACGTTTACTCATATATAGTTTCCTAGTGTATTACTATAAACAACAAAACACTTCGCCTTTACCGAAACGAGCCTGATTACTATACGATAAGGCGGCTAACGGTCAGGATAATTAATTTGTATAATACACGAAAACCTGTCTTTACTTAACAAACTAAAATTCTATCTCAATAGTACCGTGCCCGACAGTAATTTGAAATAACCCGTGACTTCATACACGTGAACCAGAGAAGGGCTCGGCAGTTTGATTGCATCACTGTGTTGACCTCTGTCTCTTTGTCACAGTAGCCCTTGTTTAGTGATTAGTTCC
This sequence comes from Vandiemenella viatica, assembly GCA_031002005.1. NCBI lineage: Eukaryota > Metazoa > Arthropoda > Insecta > Orthoptera > Morabidae > Vandiemenella > Vandiemenella viatica. The sequence goes on along the minus strand of JARYHS010011408.1, from coordinate 4,100,311 downwards.
CAAAATACTTGCAGACGGTAGACGGCACTGTATGCGACGTTCCCAGATCACAGCTGTGTTCGTGCGGTGAGGGGCGCTTCAGTGGAGAGGCTCTGAAAACTGGTTTCTGGTGGTAGAGCGAACTGGCCATCAGACGGTAGGAGGGCAGGTGCCGGACGCCGTCAAGGCCATAAATAATGTCCCGACCGCAGGAGGGTGGCCTAATTAGCATATAAATGGCTTGGGCACAGGAGGCCCATACATAAAGTCGTGGATAGGATAGGACAGGTGCTGGAAGCCAGCAGGCTTCAGGTTCGCCTAATTAGCATACAAGTGACTTAAGTCCGAGGCAAGGTCCAGATCACCTATTTAGCGTATAAATGGCTTGGGACAACGATATAAGTTATGACCCCATAAATCAATTATAATTTGATTGTGCCTCGGCATTAAAAATTAATGGTTCTATAAATCAATGCTAATGTGACAACCGTGGCACCAAAAACTGTCTACAAATGGACCTAATCCTTCTACTATGAAAGATACAAGAAGAACAGAAATCAATTACGGGCCTCAAAATGGACCTTTCCCTCTCGCAAGGCTTTGCTTTGTTGGTGTGAAGTACGCTAGGAAGTTCCGAACTGTAGGTCCTATATACCGAGTAGGATTTTTGGTTTATGTCAGAGTAGCCAAGGCAGATAGAATCTTTGTGGATATCCCGGCCTATAATTTGCCTTAGCACTCCACCGCTGACAGTATCTACATCTACTATATCTACATTCATACTCTGCAAATCACAAACATTGTGGGTGGCAGGGGGTGCTAAGCACCAATCCTAAACCCACCCATTCCAATCCCGAATAGTGCGAGGAAAGAAGGAATACATATAAGTGTCAGTACGGCATCTTATTTCTCTAATCTTATCCCTCCGGTCATTGCGACCTAAAGGTTGGCGGAAGAAGTATTTCATTGCACTCGAAATTTAAATTTTTTCGCATATTCTCCAATAAATTCGAATGCAAGCAAGCTACGTCGTCTGTCTTCCAAACTATCCCAGACCAATCTATGTATCAATTCTGTGACGCTTTCATAAGGGCTGTAACAACAAGTCACAAATCTAGCGGCTCTCCTCTGCACCCTCTCAACTGAGTCAATCAGAACCTTGCGATACGGATCCCAAACACCACAACAGTAATCCAGATGCGGACGCACTAGTGTTTTATACGCTATCACCTTTGTTTGAGCATTACAATTCCTCAAAATACGACCTATGAATCGTAATTTAGAATTAGCCTTGCCTACGACGGAAGTTATGTGCATGTCCTATTTCATGTTGCTTTGTACTATCACCCCCAGATACTTCAGGGAATCAACTGTGTCAACAGCTGAATTGTTTATTTTGTACTCGTGAACAAACTGATTCTTCTTGTTACTTATCCGCATTGCCTTGCACTTTTTGCAATTAAGTGTAAGCTGCCATTTACGGCACCAATCGAAAATAGCATCCAAATTGCGCTGAATTTCTAAGCAATCGTCGGAGCACCTTATTTACCTATAGATTCGGCCTATTGTGGACCTATTACACTTCCTTGAGGAACGCCCGAAGTAACATTTATCTTAGAAGAGGCTTCCCCGTCAACAACAACATACTGTGATCGACCAGTTAGAAAATCACGTATCCACTCTCAAATCTGAGCCGAAATACCGTAAGCTCGAATCTTCGCTAACAGTCGGTTGTGTGGCACAGAATCAAAAGCTTTCTGAAAATCAAAAAACCTCCATCAACTTGCGAACCTGCATCGATAACTTTCAGTATGGTAACTACAGTTATATAACCTGCCGAGGCTACAAGCTCGCCGTCTACGATAGACCCGAGATCCCCGAGCGGTTGTAGGATGAAGGGTGGATAGACCAGATTGGCTTACTGGAATATTGTTATTCGAGACGGGCAGCACCCCGAGAGGGTTTAGCGCTTTTGTGGAGCTTATGAACTAGTAATGATACAGGGTTGGACACAAGGAACTATATTTACAGATACTCTCATATAGAGCAATCGTACATCAACAGAAAGGTTACTAGATAGATTCCGACAATAGATTACGGTCCATTAGAAATAGATGGTATACTTACATTTGGCGGCGATAGAGGGTGCAGATGCTGGCCGGTCCCTGGGCTCGGACCCGATCCGCTGGGCCGGCTCGAGAAGACTGAATAAACACTGCCTGACTGCCTTAGTGACCAACTGATAAACTGATCCCTTCACGACGGCTTGGTCGGCCTATATACTCGACTCGCACCGCTGGCATGACTCCATTTGGTGACGAGCTTCAAGCGTTACCTAAAAAGTTCGGCGCGGCCGCCACTTAACCTAAAATGGCCTCTCTCCGATGGGGCGCCGATGACCGCATAAAGTACGGTTACTGGCTCAAGGCCCTTGGCTTGACCGTTACATGCCTTTACTAGTTTAGTCGAGTGAACGGACGTCTCACCTGAGTTTTGCCGCCGACGTTTCTCTGGATGAGCGACCTGGCGAGCGAGCCGGTGGTTGGCATGGCGGAGGTGGCGGCGGCCGAGATGGCGGCCAGGCCGTGCGCCAGCAGCTCCTGGTTGGGCCGCACCCTGTACTCTCCCCGCGCCACCACGTACGCCATCGAGAGCGACACCACGAACGACACCATGGCGACGGGGACGCTGTCCAGCGCCAGCTCCCCCAGCAGCGGCCACGGCGACAGGGGGTTGCGGAGGGGCGGGAAGCCGGTCGGAACGTCCCCCACCACGGACACGTCCCACCTGGCGCGCACGGTGCCGAGACAGGCTTTACAGATGTAACGCCGGATTACATGAAAACACATTTCAACATCTCGATCCGCAATGTTCTTTAGGCATGCTGTCGTCAAATGATCGTGTTATCTTTATATATAAAGATGAATGTATGTTTGTTTGTTTGTTCGTTTGTTCTTCATACAAATCCACAGTTTTCATCCGAACTCGATGAAACTTTGCACACGTATCCTTTGAAACAAGGAGAAAAATACTGTCTACATTTGGTTGAAAAATTATCTGTATAAATAACACATGTTGTCTCATAACTTCGAAATACGGCGATAGACAGACACGTTGGATATGGATGTCTCCGTACTGTGTTTCCATGTAGTGGACTGGCAGCTCAGTGGTTAAAGCGCTTGCTTACGAACGTCGTGGTCTCCGGTTAAAATCGCTGTGGAGGCTAAGATTTTTAAAAATTGTTTTTCATCGTAACAGTCAGGCCTGGGCAGTAGGTTATTCGGATTTAATTTTTTTTTTTTAATTTAATTTAATTGCAATAGAGCACAGGCTCTGGTGGCAATATCCCTACACACCCATCTTCCCCCTATCCTGCACCCACCTACATTTGCCCTCTACAAATTTTATCTTTAAATTCCTTCAAAGTTTTCGGTAAATTATTCATCATTTCTCTTGGTAACTCATTCCAATCCCTGACACCCTTACCTAAAAAAGAGAATCTTCCTACACCCTTGTGCCTGAAATCGAGTGCCAGCTTGTGGTCATGGTCATCTTTTCCCCTCCATGCACTACTTTTCATACCTATTGCAATATCTTTCCACGCCTCATCACCAGTATATGCCCTGTACACTCCCATGACCCTCCTCATCCTCCTCCTGTCTTGCAATGAATCCCATTCCAGCTCCTTTATCATATCCGTCACTGATTGCATTCTGCGATAATTTCCAGAAACAAATCTAGCAGCCCTTCTTTGCACCCTCTCCAACTCCTGTATTTGATACGTAAAATGAGGGTCCCATACTACACTATCATATTCGAGCAATGGTCTGACCAAAGTTTTGTAACCCAATTCCTTGACTTCTCTCGTACATCCCCTCATCACTCTCTCCAACAAGTGAAGAACTTTGAAACCCTTTCCTACCACCTGTCCTATGTGTCCTGCCCAGTTAAGTTTGTTATCAAAAGTAATTCCAAGATATTTGCATTTCAAGTCTTCAGCAAGCAATTCTTTCCCCACCTTATATTCATAATTAACCTTTTGTTTTTTATTTGTGTATCTAATAAGCTGACTCTTCTTTGCATTTATCTTCATTCCATGTTTACCAACCCAATTAGATATCCTGTCAGATCACCCTGCAACTGTTTACAATCCTCTATCGTTTTGATTCTTTTATACACCATTATGTCATCTGCAAACAATCTAATTTCATATAGTAAACAATCAACACAATTATTCATTAGAATAATGAATAGCAATGGTCCCAATACGCTACCCTGTGGCACTCCCATTTTTACTTCCACTTCTTTTGATACTACATTTCCTACCCTAACTTTCTCTTTAACTGTAGATATTAGAGATATTAGAAAGTTAGGGGTGCAATGCGAGGCAAATCGTAGGTAGTCTTGCAATGTTGTAGGTGTACACTTTTTTACGTTATATTGATTCCTCAGGTGTTGTTCGCAGTCAGTGTGTGAGTGTGAACCACAGTAATATTATTATAAATACGAAAGTAAGTCTCTGTCTTTTTGTTACGTTTTGAAGACTAAATGGCTATATCGTTGCGATGCAATTTTATAAGGAAATCTGTATGAAAGGCACAGGATATTTTTTCCAGTATGATTAACAGTAGTAGTCACGAAATTTTGAGACCTTATCGAATGGTGACAGAAATATGTTGGAAATTGATTCTCTTCAAGAGACAGGTTCGACGGTACAATGATATAGTGGTAGCTTTCCTGTCATATTATTCCGACTCGATATTGTTTGGGACCAATCCTTCGTTACCAACAACTTTCTATATTTAATTCTGGCAAAAAAATTCTTAATACACGCGTACGAAGTCGCGGGTACGAGCTAGTTACAATATAAAACGCGGTCCACGCTAAGAGTTCATTGCCTGTTTATTCCATCTAGTGTCATAATCTTAAAACTTCATGTAACATTTGACTCTCGATCATTTTACTGTTTCATATCGAGATCCTTGACCGCTTCGAGCCATCTCGTTGTTGAGTCACCTTATTAGCTTGTTCCACTAGTGAATCCAAGTATCTTCATTGATTTATTAAGTGAATTTGATGACATATCATTACCAAAATAATTGGAAGTTTGGTGATCTTTCTTTTGAGCTGCATTCTGGCGTGATGCATTTCAGCGTCTGTGGATCTGTGATCATCGCTGTACCCGCGGAAGCCCTCTGCATCAATACAGCTCGAATGAATTAGACATCCTGCTATAGGCTCTTTATTCATAGTCACTGAAGAATGCCGAACAAGTTCCATCTTGTAGGAAGTTTTTACATATTCTGTATTCGCACGGAGTGGGAGTGCCTACTAGGATAATATGAATGTAATCCTCTCGGTTGTCCAGCCGGATGGTGTTGTATACACGCGACGTTTCGACAGTATCTCTGCTGCCTTCATCAGGTGTCAGGACTCTTCTAGCTGTCGCTAGCAGGCTGTCTACAACACCATCCGGCTGGACACCCGAGAGGATTACATTGCATGAGTCTGCACTCACACATAGGAATATATCTCATAATCACTAACCCGAAATATTCCACTTTGGTTGATGCTGGATCCTAGCAAGCAGAAATCGTGGACACATTATTCTGTCTGCTCCAATAGGGTATATGCAGGAATTTATTTAAAATTTTTGTAACCAATTATTTACATTCGTTCATAACCGTAAAAAATATAACATTTATGAAAATATTAAGATTTAACATCAAAATAAATATTTTAAAACTGAAATCCAGTTCCGTCGATTTAAACGCTGCCATTTTGGCGCGCTGCACTGTGACCTGTAAGTACACGACTACGTTGAGTGTTTCTTCTAAAAAGTTTTATGTTTTCTAACTAATGTCTATATGGAAGGAGGTCGAAAACCATGTTATAGGTACTGTATCTACATATCTTCATATATATTCTGCAATTCACAAAATTGTGGATGGCATGGGGGGTGCTCAGCACCAAAGCTAATCTCTTTGTTGTACATTCCAATCCCTAATGGTACGAGGGAAAAAAGAATTCATATAAGAATCAGTCCGGCACCTTATTTCTCTAATTTTATCTTTCCTGTCCTTCCGACTCAAATAGGTTGGTGGACGAAGTATTTCACTACACTCAAAAGTGAAAGTGGGAGTACGCCTGTTTACCAATAAGTTTAAACGAAACGTGTGTCGTCTATCTACCAGAGACTCCCAGTCTAGTCTACTAATCAGTTCTGCGATGTTTTCATAAGGACTGTAGCAAGCGGTCACTAATCGAGCGGCTCTTCTCTGTACTTTCTCTATACTTTCGATCAAACCCTTACGAAACGGATCCCAAATGGCATCATACCTATGTGCAAAAATACTATAAGAAATGAACCTCATAAAGTGTATTTTCTTGTCCTGCGAGATGCGAATATAAGATAAAAGTGATGTGTGGCTTTGAGAAGAGAAAATATCTGCTACTAGTTGTTTATATTGTTGTGAAGTAAGCACATAGAATTTCTGTATTTTTGTATTTTAAGAAATGTAACATAAAAATTCGTTACCTGTTCAAACTCTAATCATATCTTAGTCTACAAAGGTTTTTTTGGTATATTCTTCAAATAATTTCTTATTGAAACTTAATCCAAAACAAGTACGAACATTTAAAGTTCAGTCAGACATTTAGTTAAACACTTTTCGAGCCTTCACCACGCATAGGTCTTTCTCTCGTTTCACTTGTACATATCCAAATGCTGGAGATTCCCGTCTATATCCGTCACAAAAAATTATTAATACGTAAATATGTAAGTAAACCATAAAGGTATTACCTATCTCTAGTTCATTTTATGGGATTCTATGATAACCATGGAACCACAATTTTATAGTAACTCGATGAGAAAAATCTCAAGTGAATTAAATAATTAGAATACTTCTTTATTTTATTTTTATTTTTTATTTGGTATGTTGCTTAGTTCTCGAGATATAATGTCTCAAACGTGAGGTGGTTAGGTTGAAACACGCCCTGCACCAAATGAAAATTTTTGCCAAAGCCAATTCAAATTTGTTGATCGTATCGGTTAGGTATGGCAAAAATACTGAGATACGATATTAATATCCTCGTTTCTGCCAACTTCTTATGGTGAAATGGATTGTTATGGGGCGATGTTTCTGCTCACCAACTACTCTCGGTGTTCACGTGAAAATACATTCTGGACGAAGCTCTAAAATTATACATTCATGGCAATGGCGCACATGTATTTTCGATTCATAACAAAAGAAAGCCAGTTATTTAAGTTTTGTTAGGTTACATTGGCAATCGTATTTCTCAGACAAATAATGTTTATTACAGTCGCACAATGTTCAATTGTTGTTTGTGGTATATAACGTCACTGAAGCTGTTTGCGAGATAGTAACATATTATTTCTACAAATCTGTGTTCCTTGATTTTCCTGGCAATATCTTATTTTGTGATGTGTGCCAAGAAACGTTTCTAACAAAATTTCTGTCCAATTTTGATGTCAGAGCTACAGCAACAAACCTGGTATTAATACATAAGCCATTGCTGTAATGATAAATTCAGTGTCAGATTATTTCTACACTACGTGGTCTATCATTTGCATACAACGTTTTATGAGATGATTTGTGTTCAGGAATGTGTGTAGTAAATTTCAGACCGATAGCACATTTCCTTCTTTGGACCATGGCGTTGCGCTTTAACCACCAATTTTTGATAGTTGATATCTCGAGAACTAAGCGAGATTTCAAAAAACTTTATTCCTCAGTTTCGATTTTTCTTTTGCTGTCAGCACTTCAACCTAACCACAACCTTATGATGGTGTTGCCATTTTCCGCGTGGTATAAAATCCAAAGACGATTTAATTAACAGTGTAAATTATAGTTAATGTTAATTGTGTTTTCAATCTAACTTGTTAAAAAGGTAAAAAAATAATAGTTCAAATATCTATCACTTCATTACCTTGCAGCTTTCACTCTGAACGTAGCGGCCGTAAAATTCGGATTTGATGCAAAATACATCATGAAATCAATTTTTGGAAGATTATCCGACTGTGCTTTCCGAAAACCGCTTTCAGTCATTATTTGTTGTGTGCGTATTGTAGTAAGAATACAATATCTCACCAATTATGCTGTATGTTAAGATAAACTTCAACCCATTCGCAAATCTATTAAACCACCCAGCAACCACGCCTTTGTTTACAATATGATAATGTACTTGATCGTCACGATTCGATTCGACCAATAGCATTGCGTTTTGCGAAGTTACATTTCCCTTGTATTTTTAACATTTTTGATTAATTAAAATCAATAAATAAAAATCGAATAAAAACGTTGTAGCGGTAACTCTACAATAATAAAGTTTCCAAATAAAAATACTAGACGTAAATTTGAATTTCATGCATATTCCCTTTTCAAGCCAACATAGTTTTTGCGGTTTTGGTGTTGAGGTAGATGATCATGTTTTCATTTCTGTTATTCAGTCTGACCAACGACTTTGCATGGTCGGGATATCGGAGATTATTAATGTCTCTGCCATTAACCTCCAAACCGATCCTTCCAGATCGACCTTCGTTATGATAATTTCCGAAGAGGTTGGAGCGAATGAGAGACGCAATACAATCTCGTATCGTACCTTCGCGAATCCAAAGCGGAATCGGTGTGTTTATGTTGAGTTGTGTGAAAGGTGACTTGATTTATACATCGCGATCTAACCAGCTTTGATGGTACCCTAAGTTTCGACAACTTTTGGCGTTTTGTGCAGTGGAATTTACGGTGGAAATCAAGAAAAGACTCTTTCGTGATATTCGTTCCTCTTCACCTAAAACTTTCAACATAGGGCACGTAACACGACATGCCCGTGGAGCGCTGGTGCAGAGCGTTGACGTGATCCCTAAACGCAGTGTTCGTACAATATGATCAATGGTTCTTTAATTATAGGTGAACATAAACTAGCACTATATTATAAAAGTTTAATTGCTTGCAGATAAAAGTAACACTGCACCAAAGTCTCATGACTTTAGACCATTCTGGTATAGCACATTACGTTCATTTTCCTGTCTTCCATTTACACGGACAATTTAGATGAGTCTCATCCCTCCGACCTCGTTTTAACTGTTGTTAGTTAAGAGACAACAAACCGCTTTCCTGCTCGGCTTCGACATACATCTCATACATACGACTCATGTCCTGGCTCCCAGCAATTCATCTCAACGAACAAAGCTCTTCTGACGAATTGAAGAACGGTTCGCATTCCCCGTTAGCCATCCAGTTCTCGGTTTTCCATGGTTTCAGGAAGTCAGTCGAGGCGAATGCCGGATTAGTTCCTTCAAAAGAACAGCACCACATTCCTTTCCTTTCCGCTCCTTCGCCTCCCTCCCCCCCCCTTACATTCTCCGACTCTAATGACAAAAGCAAGGTAAAAACTGAAAAGAAAGAGAATTGCAGAGCTAATGAGGATGGCGTATGGCCGCATTCCGGATCCCCACAGAAAGAATAGTGAACAGCCGTTTTAGTTGTTATGACCCGCTAAGTGGTGCATGTGCCCGATGTCAGAAAGATTGACAAGCCATATGTCTGGGCATCCAGATTTTGGTTTTCCATGGTTTCCCCAAATCATTGCAGGGGAATGCCGGGATGCTTCCTTCAATAGGCCATGGCCGAAGTCCTTCCTTTCCTTGTCCCCAGTCCTATCCCGCCTGTAATTACCTCGACTTCTAAAGCCATAAGTAAAAAAAAATACGAGCTGTAAATTTTGAGTCACCTTTTGTGCACGTCGACGAAGGTGCAGATGACGGTGGCTATGATGATCGCGAGCAGCGCCCCCGGCATCCACTTCTGCAGAGCCGGCAGGAAGGAGTAGCCGAGCAGCGCGAGCACGGTGACGCCGCCGATGAGGCAGGTGACCCAGTTGATGGGCGTGGCGCCGGTCAGGAAGTCGCGGTAGATCCTGTAGAGGCGGAACGCGCCGTGGTAGGGCTTGGCGGGCAAGCCCAGCACCTGCCGCAGCTGCGACGAGAACACGTGGACGGCGGCGCCCGTCGTGACGGCGCTGACCAGCGTCTGCGACAGGATGCGGCACAAGACGCCGAGGCGCAGTGTCCCCAGCGTCAGCAGCATCGCGCCCTGCAGCATCGCCACGCCGCAGTACACCTCCTCCGCCGAGTACTGCCCCGTCTCCGTGTGGTCCTCCACTATCTGCACAGCGCCGCCTCTCTCACTCACACTGGCTCCTCGAATAACCAGTCCTCAGATGCCGAGATCGGTCACCGAGGTACTATATATAATTGAGCACCTGTCCACAATGTTTGCTCTAAAATCTCGTTACGCTACCTCTTGCGTCTCTAACAGCCACCAACTGATCTGGCATTCACTATAGGAGTGTTTGCAGGACATCCACTGGGATTCGTCCCCAATCCTCTTGCAACCATTCCAATAGCCAAGCGTTGGGTTTAACCGCTCCTAACGATCCTTTACTCGGCTATCCAGTTATTCCTAATGATGTTCACTAGGGTTGTGGTCGGGGTTCCGGACCGGCAAGTCTAAACGATGAACATTGTGTTCTGCGTACCACTGCATAGTGTCGCGTGGGTAGCCGAGCGGAAACTAACATGCGACCAACCCCTTCACCAACCAATCGGGGTGACTAATTGTCTGTGACGTAATGTCGAGATGTTAACTTAAGTATTCCTTAGTACTTATATTTAGTAAAGAAACTTGCAAGTGATACAGACTATCTTTGTTAGTATTGTGGCAAATATTATGACTGAAAACTGAGCATATTTTATCCAGAATTATTCTCGGATATTATTTTTTTATGATCAAGATTGTTGAGAAGTAAACACAAGGCATAGACGGAACTACTGCTTATTTATTGATTAACACTTGTGAAGCGAACATATACTTGACAGACACTTCAAATAAACAGGTTATCTCGTAAACACACTAAATGCAAGACAACTACGATGGCACTGATAATATTAGATATATACAGCGTAATAGAGATACTAGGTTAGTATGGAATCAACCTATCGCATCTATTGGAGAATTGAGTGACTTAAGATGGAATAATTCATACGTCGATGTGATCACGTGAGATAGCTCAACATGGAGTATATAGCAAGCAGTGAAGTTGTTGTTACGAGTCGGAGATGTCGAACGCAATTGAAGAGTGAGTACGCTCTCTGCTCAAGCTCCTTAGTGGAGGGCTTCTGATTGGCTGTTTACAATTTTAGTTAGAGCGCGAGCTCTGGTTGGCTGTTGATGACGTCTGTGAGATACTAGGAGAAGGGGAAGAGCCTCGTGTAGCAGTTTGGTTCCCATGTCCTCTGGTTTGCCACTTAGCTGTGTATATGGTTCTACACGCTAAGGAGGTGGCTGCAATGTCACGTGTAGTCTGGTTGTGATGAGACTGGACAAACAGCGCAGAGCATCACGTGACTTATGTTAAAAGCTGGGAAACAGCTCTGAACGTCTCTAGACTGTTACCAACTAAATGAAATAAAGACTTGGAGCTATTCCTTTATCCCGGAAAACCAATCATGCGACAATAGGAGCCCTTGAAGCAGGGCACCTGGCATTGTCAGATTGGAAGTAACACGGATCCATTCCGTAAAAATGCCATAATGTTGGGAGCATTTTATTATTCACAATGTTCACAATACATCTCTGTGTTTGTGCTGCCTCGGAAAAACCCCTGCGATCCTACACCAGAGGCCATGAAATGGCCCCACACCACCATTCCAATTTGCAGCAGGCACCATACACTCCGACAGAAGCCGTTACCCTGGTAGAGTCCGCACCCATACTCGTCCATACGGCCGGAATAATAGGAATGTCGATTCGTTACGCACAGAAACGATTTCCACTGCTCCCGAGCCCAGTTGCGAGGTTCAGACGCCACCTGAATCACGAGCTATGATGCTCGTCATGATGTGGGGTTTATGTGCAGCTGGGTGCGTCTCTGTACACAATGTTCAAACGTTCAACAACAGCGCAGTGGCACTTGATCTTCCAGTTGCGCAGGCCGTTGGTTTGGGCTTGTTAACGTTCAATGCAATCGCACGAGTAGCAGCGTGTCCCACCATCTAGCGCTTATCGATGTCCTATAGATGTGTACATCTTGGCAACTCCTTATCAACTCCGGCCTGCTGCATATTGTGGCCATGTAAGTCAACCGGTATATATATTCCTACACTAGACTGGTCCCTCCACTAACAAGTTAACCAATCCTGCATGCCTCAAAATATGACCTACCATCCTGTCTCTTCTTTCTGTAAGTGTCTTTCACAAACTTCTTTCCTCATCCACCATTTGAAAAACTCGTTCATATCGTATTTTATGTGCCCACTTAATATTCAGCATCTTTCTATACCACCACATTTCAAGTACTTTAATTTGTCTTCTTTCTGGTATTCCTAAAGTCCATGCTTCACTACCATAACGTGCTGTGCTGCACACATAAAGCTTAAAAAAGTTCTTTCTAACTCCTAGATAAATATAAGAAATTGTAGAGATTATTTGTACAGTCGAGTAAACTTTGGAGTACTCTTTGCATTGCATCTCTGGTATATGTTGTACGTTGTATTGCGTATTGGCGTGTGAATCTTAATAAAATATTGTTGTTGGTAATAACGCTGTGTTTACAGTTTATTTTCCGTGCACCATGCGCGCAAGTACTAAATTTAATAATAATAACAATGGTTATGGGTCCAGTTACAGCGCAGAGTTATTATAAACTGTAAAATTCAATATGCATTTTGTAAACAGTTGTAGTATAGATTCGAAAAACTTGGTTAAGAGTTTTTAACGTGAAAATTACGGCAGACAAAAGTTGTTTAAATCGTTTCAATGTCTGATCATCGGCCTACGATGATAACCAAGTTAAATGACAAAAAGTACTATGTCTGAGTTCCATTCAACAACAATTGTTTACCAAATTGTGGAAACACTTATCTTTAATTTCTCAGCTTTCCAACCTCACGTCAAAATTTAACACGCCCCATTTCACCTACTGAACGCTAGTATAGTACCTAGCATTTCCTAGGATCATTGGATTGATTTACCCCTATTGAATCTTAACGTTTCATCAAAGTCGTCTCAGCCGTTTCCGGAACGTAATAAAAAGTGGACTCATCCACATGCAACCCAGTTGATTTACACCTACGTATATGTAGGAGTACATTTTGGATTTTTTAAAATATTGTCAAATTTTAAATATTGGATAGTAACGAAAAATGCAGCATAAAAGAATTTGCTCTGAGTGGGGATCCGCCGGCTTCAAATAAATTACGACCTATTAATACGAACTGTGAAATACCAGAGGTGTCGCACTACTCCCGTCGCCGCATCTGAAGACTTCTCATAGCGAACCTACTGAAGGGGAAAAAATCTGTAAAAGTTTTGGGGCATTGTCTGGCATTGGTAATAAATCTCCGAACTGATGATACATCCTGGCATTTCAATGTTGTTTAGAAATTTCTTCCTTCATCATTTTTCGTACCAAATGAAGTCATTTGGAAGTATGATTTGAATTTTCGAATTTTGCTGAAAAACAATTTAGATTCTTGGCTCACGCCCAACATGAACGATGCTAAAGGTTCAAGCGAATCATTCAAATTCGGGCAAGACATTTTTTCTATCTGCACAAATGTCATTAATTGTGTATTTTATTAACATTTACAAAATTACTAGCGCTACCGACAAAAAACAAAGCCGCTTTGACCGACATCGCATCAAATGTGAAATCTCACACAGTTATGCCGTTTTACTATTTTTAATACTCTTACTTAATAAATTACAACCACATTAAGATAGAAACAAACTGCATTAACTTTTTAATTATCATTCACAAGACAGAAAGACTTAGTAAACTCTCATACGTTGAAAGCAGAGACTCCACGCTAAGATAACCTCTGTTCCAGTGACCTTAACTGATATCGTACGACTACCGCTTACAAAAATATTTCTGATATCGATTATTAAAACATAGTTATGGGTAATTTCCTTGTGGCTATGGCGACGTTTTTCTTCCAGTTCAACCTAACTACAACCGGTAGTAAGGAAACATAACACGCATTGCGCATGTTCAGCGTACAAATGTTTTTGATCTAAAGTTCCTCTTAACCCAGCCACCTCAACTTCGAGACAGTATATCTCGAGAACTAAGCATTCGGGAGGACGGCGGTTCGAATCCCCGTCCGGGCATCCAGATTTGGGTTTTCCATGGTTTCCCCAAATCACTCCAGGCAAATGCCGGGATGCTTCCTTCAAAAGGCCATGGCCGAATTCCTTCCCATTCCTTGCCCCCATCCTTGCCCCCCATCCTTTCCCGTCTCTAAAGACCTCGATGTTAAAAAGAGACGTAAAGCAGTTAAAAAAAAAAAAAATGTTTTCGCACACTTTAGATTTGGCTCGTCGAGTTACAGGAGAATCTATCATCAAATTACAGTGCGGCGGTTGCCGTAGAACGCCGCTAAATGTCACGAACGAATTTCACTGAATGTATCAATACTTATAATGTGAATTCTATTGTAAAACAGAAGTACTGTTGTTATGAACTGCACGTAACAACACACAACGCTATTTACTTAAAGTTAACTGCAGCGAACAACCGCTTACCATAATCTTACTTTCTCGCGTCAAATTCGAATCAAATATAATTAACATCTTATCGTATACCGGAATGCATGAGCGCTACTGTCATTCTTAGGTAAACAAAATATTACTTACACTTGTTACGCTTGATTAACGTATTCCGTTTTATTTTGTAGTACCTAATACATATAACAAAACTTACGGAATAAATACACGTTGGCCTACTCAAAAAACAAAACAGAATCAAAACAGTGGTAGCGTAAACTTTTGCGAGCAAAGCTTCTGAAATACAAAGTTATCAGTGGAATCGCGGTCAATATAACATAATTTAAAATACAGGAATTATTCTTTCAGCACCACGTATTGGAATAAATTACGAATAAACCCTTTCGCACCTCCTCAATAGCATTTCGTGCGAATATGGCCTGAATTGGTCCAGTGGTATTTGCGTGATTACGCACGCCTTGGATTTTATATACAAAGATAAATACATTTTATTTTATTTGATCGTATATTGCTCAAAAAGCTTATATTGGTAAAACGAAGTGTAAATTTCAAATAAATAAACGTATATGATTTTATTTGCACTTACATTATTAAAATAAAGAGTAACTGCGATGCTTCTGAACGGCGATTACCTGTTCCGGAAGTAACAGAACAAAATACGAAAAATTATAAGACAGATTAAAAAAAAAAATGCAGAGTGGCGTTCGTTTAAATTTATGTTTTTATTTTTATTTATGTTTATTTACAAAGACGAAATGCAGCGATTCATGCCGGCAGTAGAGCACCCGATTTTTATGCTTTGTTATCTCTATCATTTTTTTTTTGATAGACGATAAAAAACAAAGAACTGTACTAAACCTTAGAGAAAGTTTACACCAAAATGAATAATTGTATTTGATTTTATTTGCAATTATAACGTCAAAGACAAGTGCGACGCCGGCTAAAACGCAATTGTTGTGTAAAAAAAAAAAAAAAATATAACGCGACGTTCGTTTGAATGGACATTGGACATGTCGCTATTTGTTTCTTAACGACAGTTAAGTCCATGAACTCATGTAATGATCTATTCTATTCTCTGCAGCAGTTATTGAATCCAGTTGTCGTCGTCGTCGGCCATACTCGTTTCCGAGTTTATGTTGCTCTCTTGCGTGTTTATTTGTGTGTGCGCTGGTGGCTGATCAGGCCGATTCTTGCATAGAACAGTCGTCCGCACACACTGCACGCAAATGTGGGTGGCTGGCGCGGTAGGGTTTGTCGGGCTTTCCGCCTTAAACGGGATTCAGCTGCCAGACTTCGCCGCTCCTCTTCGAAACGTGCCACTGCTGCGGAGGTAGTTTTGCGCCATAGAACGCGGTCTTTTGTGAGGCTGTCCCAGGTGGTAAGGTCTTTATTAGTTTTCTTCAGGGTAAGAAACAGGGAAGTTTATTAAAAAGTCAGAGAAACTTTACAGGAACGCAGGTAATCACGAAATATATGAATAAAATAAATCGTCATTATTTGTTTTTGAAATTACGGTTTGCTTAGAAATTTTTTCATAACAAGGAAAAATTCCATCATTTTTGTTGCGGGTATATTGCAAGTAATACAAGCTCAGGGCAAAGATAAAGTCATTGTAGCGCCAGCAGGAGAGGCATTGTTGATTTTCGTGCAGCGATTCCGAGGCAATGCGTATTTTGTTTATCTGCTATGGAACATGCAGCGAAAAAGGGAGAGGTAAAGCTGGATTCTACTATGGAGAAACGTAGTTTTTTTATCACAGCTAATGATTTTGGTTTTAGTTAACACTTTGTCACTAGCCAGGGTCACTGCTCGCGCAATGGGATTTGCTCTAGTCTTCAACGGATATTAGTCTATCCTGCTAACTACCACACTTGGTAATCTCATTCAGAATTTTTCCAAAGCTTGACTACGTCATCCACAGTGACCGTGTGAGCAAGAAAACTAAAATCTCAATCGAATCACAATACAGAGGAATTATTTTTATTATCAGATAACTCCTCTATTTTTCTTTCAATCTTAGGTTGGATATACTTTCCCATAGAGGCACTAAAAATTTTGATCACTGAGCTTTACTCGAATCTTACAAGCTTATATGCATACAGATACTCAGATTCATATCAATGGACAGAGGAAAGCGGAGAGAGGAAGAGGCATTAGACACGAGTTGTCGATGGCGTCATTTCCTTCGTGTATCGGAGAGGACCAGATCCCGGCCCTCGATATTAGGCAGCTACTGAGTACATAAGACGAGAGACAGGCAATGAGATCATTTCTTAATTCAAATTGGCTTATACAGACGCCGAGTAACTGCACTTTTTCTGCCAATAAACATCTTTCACTTTGCCTCGCTAACTTTAAGGGGTGCCCAGTTAGCCTCTTGATTCTGAATGATTTTCAACCTATATTCCTCCCTTTGGGTCGTAATAGTTTAAATTCTCTATTGACTAGCGTTTCAATTGTCAGCGGATAAGGTATTTATTTCCTTGATGAGCCATTTTTTGCTCATTAACTTGCGACACAGCCCTTCGTTAGTTAAAGCTCTCAGCCAACTGCAGGCAATGACTGTATATTTGAAAAAATATCAGAGTTAAATGAAAGAGAAATCTAGATGGCCGAATGGGGATTTGAATCCACGGTCTCCAGATTGGGTTTGAGTGGACAATATGGGAATGTCCATCTCACAGACCTCCCGGAGCAACTGAAGATTTCCTGCTTGGTTGGCCATGACATAAACTTTAGCTAGGCTCTGTTTTTATTTATATTATTAAATACCACGCGTCTAAGCCCGCCGAAAAGACGGGTCGGAAAGGCGGTCCTGGCATTTCTTACTTAACTAAATATTACCAACGCTAGCTACCGACCTCGGGAAATGCGCGTGACGTCTTCGTTATGAACACGATGACTAAAGTAACTGATTTTAAACTCCGTATGCAGCCATTATCTACATAATCCAATCAAAGTCGCACATTAGCAGCAGAGCACAACCTGCATTTGGCATAGGATAATGCAGTTCTCGACTTGCGGATTGGGCTAAGACTAAATTTTAAATCCCGTATCGAGTGAACATTCGGTCCAACATTTGTTGACGCTTGTCGGGGATTGCAAGTTAACTGTCACTATCCATTAATAGATTAATTAATAATAACCTTTACGATCATAAGGAAGTTAATGAGCCATATAATTCCAGTCCCCTGGTCACTATTACACAATACGAATGCGGAAGTAAAGAGAAACTTGCTTCAGAGCTTCATAAATAAAACATTCACTGCGCTTAATTCCACCCTCGACTTGCTTTCTCAAATAAGACTCAGGACTTGCTGCGTCCATACAACTAAACAGCTACAGTATTTGGTAAATTCTCTAGAACAGCTTATGAGCCTGTCGAGGCTATTGGCTAGACTAAAATGGAAACACCGTTAAAACATTACTGGAATTGTATCAGTTAATACTAAATATTAATATTTAATATCAATAATTAGATTTGTAATTAGCTGCGAATCCGGAACGTTCTTGATTTAGTGCTCTTGGCCTTGCATCCGCTGGATAGAGCCAGATTCACCTGAACACTGATAGAATGACCCGGCTGAAGAGGTCGCTGTTATATTTTTGCCGAAGATTTGTAACAGAGAGAACTTATCGTTCAAACTATTTATTTCTAAAGAGTATATTATACCCGTACTTTATCACGACCAATAAAATGTTTGCCTGTTATAGGCTTATTAATGTATCAGACACAGATACACCTTTCGTTGTTTACTTTAGTAATTCGCTCTAACAAGGGACGCCTTGAACGCTCGGAACCGCACGGAAACATGCTCAGAATAACAAGCGACCATAAACAAAACAGTGGTGTGCGTCATTTCCATGCAAAACGTTGCATTCTATCTCAAGTAACAAGATATCAATATCATATGAAGGAAATTATACATAACTAGCATTTACCCGCTGCTTTGCACGCGCAGATCATGAAGTGTGTAGAAATGCGGGTAGTCTGCCTCTTTCTCCACCAGTCCGGTACTAACCGTTTGAAGTATCTGCCTCCACAAAATGTCCTCTTCACGTTTTACACTCTCCTTCTTCGGAAAAATTGCCACATATTACATTAAAAATGCCGAAATATGAGGCTCTGCGCAACTGCGTAATGTTGCCAGCACTGTAAAAATGACACAAACATTATCGGCACAGGGATCATATCAACCTAAACAGTCTCGTTTTGTCATAGAGGTCGTGGTTAAGTTGAAATTCGGCCTAGACCAAGAAAAATAATGTTTGGGAAAATCGTTCTGTGGCATCCATCTAAAACATTGGGTATTTGTTTACAACGGAAGCAATGAATTGTCTCCGATCGCTTGTATCGATTCTAAGATGGCAGTCGTTTTTGTAGGGCCTACTACATCTCGGAAAAATATTTTTTGTTTGTTGATGTCGTGCGACTTCTTACAACGGGGAGAGGCATAAA
>JARYHS010011408.1:3896943-4080285 GCA_031002005.1 Vandiemenella viatica | reverse complement strand
CTCCTCAATAGCATTTCGTGCGAATATGGCCTGAATTGGTCCAGTGGTATTTGCGTGATTACGCACGCCTTGGATTTTATATACAAAGATAAATGCATTTTATTTTATTTGATCTTATATTGATGAAAAAGCTGATATTGGTAAAACGAAGGGTAAATTTCAAATAAATAAACGTATATGATTTTATTTGCACTTACATTATTAAAATAAAGAGTAACTGCGATCCTTCTGAACGGCGATTACCTGTTCCGGAAGTAACAGAACAAAATACGAAAAATTATAAGACAGATTAAAAAAAATTGCAGAGTGTGTTTGTTTAAATTTATGTTTTTATTTATGTTTATTTACAAAAACGAAATGCACCGATTCATGCCGGCAGTAGAGCACCCGATTTTTATGCTTTGTTATCTCTATCATTTTTTTTTTGATAGACGATAAAAAACAAAGAACTGTACTAAACCTTAGAGAAAGTTTACACCAAAATGAATAATTGTATTTGATTTTATTGGCAATTATAACGTCAAAGACAAGTGCGACGCCGGCTAAAACGCAATTGTTGTGAAAAAAAAAAAAATATATATAACGCGACGTTCGTTTGAATGGACATGTCGCTATTTGTTTCTTAACGACAGTTAAGTCCATGAACTCATGTAATGATCTATTCTATTCTCTGCAGCAGTTATTGAATCCAGTTGTAACATAACCTAATAATTTTTTGATAGTAGGTAAGAAACAGGGTAGTTTATTAAAAAGTCAGAGAAACTTTACAGGAAACGCAGGTAATCACGAAATATATGAATAAAATAAATCGTCATTATTTGTTTTTGAAATTACGGTTTGCTTAGAAATTTTTTCATAACAAGGAAAAATTCCATCATTTTTGTTGCGGGTATATTGCAAGTAATACAAACTCAGGGCAAAGATAAAGTCGTTGTAGCGCCAGCAGGAGAGACATTGTTGATTTTCTTGCAGCGATTCCGAGGCAATGCGTATTTTGTTTTTCTGCTATGGAACAAGCAGCGACAAAGCGAGAGGTAAAGTGGGATTCTACTATGTAGAAACGTAGTTATTTTATCACAGCTAATGATTTTGGTTTTAGTAAACACTTTGTCACTAGCCAGGATCACTGCTCGCGCAATGGGATTTACTCTAGTCTTCAACGGATATTAGTCTATGCTGCTAACTACCACACTTGGTAATCTCATTCAGAATTTTTCCAAAGCTTGACTACGTCATCCACAGTGACCGTATGTGCAATAAAACTAAAATCTCAATCGAATCACAATACAGAGGAATTATTTTTATTATCAAATAACTCCTCTATTTTTCTTTCAATCTTAGGTTGGATATACTTTCCCATAGAGGCACTAAAAATTTTGATCACTGAGCTTTAGTCGAATCTTACAAGCTTATATGCATACAGATACTCAGATTCATATCAATGGACAGAGGAAAACGGAGAGAGGGAGAGGCATTAGACACGAG
This sequence comes from Vandiemenella viatica, assembly GCA_031002005.1. Taxonomy (NCBI): domain Eukaryota; kingdom Metazoa; phylum Arthropoda; class Insecta; order Orthoptera; family Morabidae; genus Vandiemenella; species Vandiemenella viatica. The sequence continues at coordinate 4,078,800 of JARYHS010011408.1, read as the reverse complement.
TTGTCGATGGCGTCATTTCCTTCGTGTATCGGAGAGGACCAGATCCCGGCCCTCGATATTAGGCAGTTACTGAGTACATAAGACGAGAGACAGCCAATGAGATCATTTCTTAATTCAAATTGGCTTATATAGACGCCGAATAACTGCACTTTTTCTGCCAATAAACGTCTTTCACTTTGCCTCGCTAACTTTAAGGGGTGCCCAGTTAGCCTCTTGATTCTGAATGATTTTCAACCTATATTCCTCCCTTTGGATCGTAATAGTTTAAATTCTCTATTGACTAGCGTTTCAATTGTCAGCGGATAAGGTATTTATTTCCTTGATGAGCCATTTGTTGCTCATTAACTTGCGACACAGCCCTTCGTTAGTTAAAGCTCTCAGCCAACTGCAGGCAATGACTGTATATTTGAAAAAATATCAGAGTTAAATCAAAGAGAAATCTAGATGGCCGAATGTGGATTTGAATCCACGGTCTCCAGATTGGGTTTGAGTGGGCAATATGGGAATGTCCATCTCACAGACCTCCCGGAGCAACTGAAGATTTCCTGCTTGGTTGGCCATGACATAAACTTTAGCTAGGCTCTGTTTTTATTTATATTATTAAATACCACGCGTCTAAGCCCGCCGAAAAGACGGGTCGGAAAGGCTGTCGTGGCATTTCTTACTTAACTAAATATTACCAACGCTAGCTACCGACCTCGGGAAATGCGCGTGACGTCATCGTTATGAACACGATGACTAAAGTAACTGATTTTAAACTCCGTATGCAGCCATTATCTACATAATCCAATCAAAGTCGCACATTAGCAGCAGAACACAACCTGCATTTGGCATTGGATAATGCAGTTCTCGACTTGCGGATTGGGCTAATACTAAATTTTAAATCCCGTATCGAGTGAACATTCGGTCCAAAATTTGTTGACGCTTGTCGGTGATTGCAAGTTAACTATCACTATCCATTAATAGATTAATTAATAATAACCTTTACGATCGGCGATAAGGAAGTTAATGAGCCATACAATTCCAGTCCCCTGGTCACTATTACACAATACGAATGCGAAAGTAAAAAGAAACTTGCTTCAGAGCTTCATAAATAAAACATTCACTGCGCTTAATTCCACCCTCGACTTGCTTTCTCAAATAAGACTCAGGACTTGCTGCGTCCATACAACTAAACAGCTACAGTATTTGGTAAATTCTCTAGAACAGCTTATGAGCCTGTCGAGGCTATTGGCTAGACTAAAATGGAAACACCGTTAAAACATTACTGGAATTGTATCAGTTAATACTAAATATTAATATTTAATATCAATAATTAGATTTGTAATTAGCTGCGAATCCGGAACGTTCTTGATTTAGTGCTCTTGGCCTTGCATCCGCTGGATAGAGCCAGATTCACCTGAACACTGATAGAATGACCCGGCTGAAGAGGTCGCTGTTATATTTTTGCCGAAGATTTGTAACAGAGAGAACTTATCGTTCAAACTATTTATTTCTAAAGAGTATATTATACCCGTACTTTATCACGACCAATAAAATGTTTGCCTGTTATAGGCTTATTAATGTCCGTTCGTTGTTTACTTTAGTAATTCGCTCTAACAAGGGACGCCTTGAACGCTCGGAACCGCACGGAAACATGCTCAGAATAACAAGCGACCATAAACAAAACAGTGGTGTGCGTCATTTCCATGCAAAACGTTGCATTCTATCTCAAGTAACAAGATATCAATATCATATGAAGGAAATTATACATAACTAGCATTTACCCGCTGCTTTGCACGCGCAGATCATGAAGTGTGTAGAAATGCGGGTAGTCTGCCTCTTTCTCCACCAGTCCGAAACTGGTACTAACCTTTTGAAATTTGAAGTATCTGCCTCCACAAAATGTCCTCTTCACGTTTTACACTCTCCTTCTTCGGAAAAATTGCCACATATTACATTAAAAATGCCGAAATATGAGGCTCTGCGCAACTGCGTAATGTTGCCAGCACTGTAAAAAATGACACAAACATTATCGGCACAGGGATCATATCAACCTAAACAGTCTCGTTTTGTCATAGAGGTCGTGGTTAAGTTGAAATTCGGCCTAGACCAAGAAAAATAATGTTTGGGAAAATCGTTCTGTGGCATCCATCTAAAACATTGGGTATTTGTTTACAACGGAAGCAATGAATTGTCTCCGATCGCTTGTATCGATTCTAAGATGGCAGTCGTTTTTGTAGGGCCTACTACATCTCGGAAAAATATTTTTTGTTTGTTGATGTCGTGCGACTTCTTACAATGGGGAGAGGCATAAACGAAAAAAAAAAAAAAAAGTTACAATAAAGGATTTAATCAACATTTCAATAGATTTTCATTAATTTTGCAGTGCCATTTAATAGCTGGGCGTCTCTCTCATATTTTGGCATTTTTAATTTAATTTGTGGTCACTTTTCCGAAAAAGGAAAGTGTGAAACGTGAAGAGAATATTATAACGAAGCAGTTAATCCAAATTTCAAATGGTTAGTACCAGTAGTAGGCAGCTCCCCCACTCCTTCCCCAAAAGTTTTACTCTTTTTATTTTAGTGTCAAATATTACTGCAGAAAAGCAAAATACATAGATTTCATTTAAAAAATGGTAATGGCCGTTAATTCTAAACTATCTACGCCGCCAACGATAGTATTGCAGCAACGAATGTACTAAGATCACTCGCAAGATTTTTTAAGGCAGTTCTATCATTACCGTGGCGCCACAATCTGATGATGGATTCTTATAGAACTCGGCAAAACAAATCGAAAATAAATATTTTTTTTATTTTTTATATCTCGCTTGGTTTTCGAGATATAGCATGTCAAAAATCAGTTATAGCCTATAGTTCCTTGTGCTTTTGGTGGCGTATCTTCTGATCCAGGCTGTATTTCAACCTAACAACAACCACTAGGAAGAAAACAAAACACTTATAGAATATTTCCACCGTGTAGATATAGTGGTTTCGGTGAATGTTTTTCTGGTCCATGCCGGATTTCACTCTAATCTCCTCACTTTTGAGATACAATATCTCGAGAACTAAGCGAGATACCAAAATTTTTATTCTTTACTTTCAATTTGTCTCGTCGAGTTACATAAGAATCCATCATCAAATTGCGGCGCCACGGTAATCGTAGAATCCCTTTTTTTAATATCATATAAATACATTCTTAATCCGTGTATTTTTTTTAATGACTTTTTATATAACTACCCACATTTCCAGCCATTTTCCTTCACGGTATTTCAGAACTGAAGTAGTTAGATTGAAATGTAGATAAGTATAAACGTTGGTAATAATGTATTTCTGGTGGTAATGAAAAATGTTAACATATTTATATTAATTTAACTTAGCTAAAAAATGGAGGACTGCACGATAACCGTGATGCCGCAAATTTATATCGATATATAATAGTTAACACAGCTAAAATTATATGCACTAAGTGTAAACTTTTGCTGGGATTTTATGTGTAAATTCGGATACGGAGAATTTCACGACAACCGTGGTGCCGTAAATTTATTTAGAGCAGTTTTATTTATTATTAATAAAAACAGCATCTTTTTTCTGATTGGATATTGGTTTTATTTTGACGATATGTTGATTCGATCAATTATTTCTGTTTTAAAATAGCACGTTACGAATTATTTTTAATGTCCTTCGTTTTTAGTGACACCAAATTACTAATGTCGTTATTTCACCCGCATTTAAGTAATTCCAAAGTTTCAAGAATCGATAACAATGAATTTATTAATGCGGTTGTGACAGAAGCTATGATTTACGAAAAGAATCAATAGCCAGATTTGTGGTTAGGTTAAACTGCAGCCTGGACCAGAATAACAATTGACTCGCTTTGTTAGATCATAAGGCATGATGGATTTAGTTTTATTGTTATTTACGCGGTGTGGCATAACGTTTTAAGATGCTTAATTGATTTTTAGCTTCACTCGTTCCATGTTGCTGTCGTCATTAACACAAAGCACGTATGGTGATAAAGATTGCAGAATCTGGGTTATGAGACTTATTTAATAGAAAGAAATAACAGTTTACTTTACTGGCCGTGATTTGAACAGAAGCCAAAATTTGTACACACGTTCCTTGGGCGATATTAGTGACGAATATTTGCACTTAATAGCCACAAAATATGTATTAATCGCGTAACGTACGTAGAAATATGGAAAGTTCCGCACAAGTCATTGTGGGGAAAATGTATTGTTACCTGTTGATATTTATGGTAGCTGTTTTTCATACATCTTTCTTCGAGGAAAAAACTGATTTTCTTAACCATAATGATATGTAATGAAGAAATATTGGCTTATTAATGTACAAAGTTTAGCGACTATTGTTCCAGAGACAAACTGTTAACTGTCTACCAGAGATAATACCACCATATAATTATAGTAATTATATAACGCAATTCGCGTATTAACTTACCTGCTGCGATGCAAGTCAATGCGTATTACGTTTAATTCGCGTATTCCGTTTATTTTAAGCACTGCGGTCCAGAAAACTGATTAAAAAAAGTAAAAAAAAAAAAAAAAAAAAAACAACTGAATCCAAAGTTTTGTGAGATTATTGCGAAAGGAGTACGCGTCAAATATAAAGGTTTTTAAATGTTTGCTCCTTCCCATGGTACATATATGTCATTAGCTATTTTCTCAGATTTTGACTGGCACTATTAGCTCTAAAAACGTGAAAACCACATCGAAATTGCTGCGGTACTTATTGCGTGATACCCGTTACAGTAAAGAGACAAACGCAGCTTGCTTATAGATATATAATAGTATAGATTCAATGACGTCAGTGTATCATTACATTTTCAATCAACAGTGCCAAAAACTCTGCTTAAAGTATTTAATATAGCGCAAATCACGCATATACAGCAGTACCGTACACCTGAGGCCCAATTCACACAGAACGGACGCGGCGCGGACGTCGGGCGGAGACGCGGCGCGGACGCGGCGCATTTTGAGGTCGTTCCTGTGTTAACAAATGGCGCAATTCACACAGAGGCGGCGGGGCGCGGGCGCGCCCCTTGGAGGTCCGCGCCGCGTCTCTTCGAAGTCTCCAGAGGCGCAGTGAACGGGCGTGTGGCGCGGACCTCCAGGCGACGCGTTCTCGCAGCTATAAAAATGCGTGACGATTTTGAGTTTAATATACAATTTTGTGAAATCATTGAGAAGTTTCCAGAACTGTACGATTTTAATCGTTCAGATTATTGCAATCGTAATGTACAGGACAGTGCTTGGCAAAAGATCGCTAAGGAATTAAATGAAACAGGTAAGTTTTAAAATTTATCATAAAATTTATTACTGTTAGGTATTTACAATGGTCAACAATAGTTTCTAACAAAGCAGATTATAGCAACTGTTATTAATATACACAATATCTATCCTGATACGGAATAGGTGCACGTTTTACGAAGTACTTGCACAAATACTCTCTTATGTATTTTGCATTTTGCCTTCTTGGATTTCCTTCGGTCATTGGATTTCCTATTACAATATTTTAAATGTGAAATGTAGAAAATTTACCATCGTATTTTCGTATTGCGTTGTGCAAAACGCACATGGCTTGAATCAGTACATCAGTTTTAGAAGGAGAGCAACATATTAATGTATTCAAAACCCTGAATTTTGAAGTTAATACGCCAAAAGCACATTCTACACATTTCCTACCTCTACATAGCCTGGTGTTGAATATTCTGCGATCGTTTGATAACTGATTGCGAGAAAAAGGTTTCATAATATTTGGTTGCAGTGGGAATGCTTCATCCGCTACAAAATAGAAAGGGATGTTCATTGTTTCTCCAGGAAGTGGGGCAGGGTCTGGTAAATTAAGTCTCTCTTGTTGTAGAGCTCTTCCAAAATTGCTGCGATTAAATGCTCGACCATCACTGTTTCGGCCGTATTCGCCTATGTCTATAGTAACAAATAAGCCGTCCGCATCTGTTACTGCTAACAATACTATAGAAAAGAATCCTTTGTAATTGACAAAGGCGGAACCTGATTTTGGCGGTGCTTTTATTCTGATGTGTTTTCCATCAACACTGCCAATACAGTTGGGTAAATTCCATAGTTTATAATAACGTTGAGCTATTTCAACCCACTTAGCTGTAGTGGGTATTGGCATGAACTCTTGTTGCAATTTTTCCCATATCACCTCAGAGCTTTCATGTACAATTTGTGTATTGTTGAATGTCCTTTCAGAAAATAAAACGACAAAGCTTTAAATGAACATCCAGTTGCATAGTACCTGAAAAAAAGGAGATTTATACCTATTAACACTAGTTTTTTTTTTCAGCGAACAATTGTAAAGAACGGTGGAAAAACATTAGAGGGCGATACAAAAAATATACAAATAAGAAAGCTCTGCCATCAGGTTCTGGAGCTAAACAAATCAAAGAATATTACTTAGCCCCACATCTGTTATTTTTGGAGAAATTTTTAATATCTCGCCCCTCTAAGAGCAATTTGATAGAAAGCCCAATAGATGAAGCAGAAATTAACGTGTCAGCCGATGATGAGGAAGACGTTGAACCCTTGCCGGAAGATGCTCTTTCTCCTGTTTCTACACCATCACCTTATCAAAACACACCATGTTCAGCATATACTCCATCCACAGCTGCTGATAGCAATAACATTAAGAAGAGGAAAGCATCTATAAACGATGTAAATGAAACTGCCCTGAAATACTTTCAAGAAAAACAGAAATTGTTAAAAAATAAACATGAACCAAAAACTCTACAACTTGATCCAGATATGGCTTTTTTGCAAAGTATTTTGCCAGATATGAAATCTATGACAGCACAACAAAAACGTAAATTCAAAATAGGAATTTTGAATTTAAGCAGCCAAATTCTTGAACAGAATGCTTCGGACATATCGTCTGTAACCAGTGATGACCATCCTGAAAACATAGTGACGCCAACAACTGATGCTGGTATCGGCACATTGACATCTCCACTCTACATTACATTATCATCAAATGGAGGAGAGACATTCTTCGCACAAGCACAGAGACTGATGTGAAAACAAATAGTTATACATTGAAAGACTTCCTTCGTTTTAGTAATAATTTTTTTTTTTTTTTTTTTTTTTTTTTTGCAAATAAAGGTGTGTGTTTTGATTACTTACCTTAATGTAATTAACATCCTCTCTTCTGGACAAACTGGCGATCTCCAGTTGGTAGATTTTTTCTGTATGCCATCCTTAATTTTGTTCAATAAATAAAAGAAACATGGTTGAGACATTCTGTAAAAATTTTGAAAACGTTGAGGATACATTTCCAACTCTTTCATCACGTCAAAAATTCCATACTTCCTCCCCTTCTTCAGCCATAAAGGATGAACCCAGAAACTCCTCTTCTGTTGAATATGATTTAAATGTAGTAAGGTTAAAACATCTTCATCGTCAGATGAAGTCGTGGTAGAAACCATGTCGCGCGCGAGTCCCTTCTGCGTCTCTTCTGTTTGGACTGAACAGGCCACGTCCGCGCCGCGTCCGCGCCTCGTCTCCGCCCGACGTCCGCGCCACGTCCGTTCTGTGTGAATTGGGCCTGATAGTGCTTATATTAGTCCTCAAAGTGCAGATGCGGGATTTCGATGAAGTGGTTAAAACAAAGCGGAAGAGAGCAATATGCACACCTCACTAAAGCCACGTTATCACATTCCAAATCACTTTCGCATTCACGCAGTCCAATATCAAAAGCGACACAATTACATTTTCAAATAATGATGTTCGTATTTCAATGTCGTAACTTGGCTTTCGTCAAGCATATTGCAACATAGGCTTATATTATGTAGGTGCAGCAAATTGATTGTAAATCACAGAGTGAAGTTACATGATGAAATAACGATCATGTATCTTCACTTTTGGTTTGGCAAATTGTGGTCTTACACAATCAGTAAGCCTTGTGCATGGAAATGACACACACCACTATTTTGTTTAGGATCGCAGCTGCCCCCTTACCTCTCCCGTCATGAGACACGTGACGGCGAAGGTGCCGACGGAGATGTGTTGGGAGGATCCGAAGACGGCGTAGACGAGCACGGGCACGAAGGCGGCGTAGATGCCCGTCATGGGGGGCGCGTGCGTGAGCAGGGCGTAGGCCATGCCCTGCGGGATGTGCATCACGGCCACCACGAAGCCGGCGGCCACGTCGCCGCGCAGGGACTGCCGCCACGCGTAGTTAGGCGCCCAGTCCAGCACCGGCACCATCTAACACACACGCGTAGCGCATGGCAGACACCCTCCAACACCCCGCCGCACAGTGGTTCAGCATTAAAATATAGTGCACATTCCAACTTAAGTCACAGTATGGATTAAAATGTTCATTTAGATAGAATTTGTAACAATCATCAATAATTGTTATGTTCAATTTTTGATAAAAATAAGTCCTTCACACATCAAAAAATATATTAGAAAAAAATGTGTAGGGGAAAATCTATTATTTTTTTTCACGCCGTCATATCAAAAAATTAATCATGCAATCGTAAGCACCTATCTACTTAATATTACGACATGAAAAAAATTGCGTATCGCTGCCGCTTTGACTACAGAGCGCAGAATTAAAATGTAGTGGACACTCTAACTTAAGCATAATATAGATAAAAAAATATAAAAATAATTGCTTTAGGTAGCATGTTATGCTGATTAAAAATTGTTAAATTGAATTTTTGATAAAAATCAGTCGGACAAATATTCATGTTGCAATATTATGTAGTATAGGTGGTTAAAATTGCACAAGGTTTGACTTTGACACTATAATATACAGCCGAAAAAAAAAAAAAAAAAAAAAAAAAAACAAAAAAAAAAAAAAGGAAAAAACCTCCGATATATTTTTAATACTTTTTTTAAATTGCGAAGCATTCATTTTTATAAAAAATTAAACCTAACAATTGTTGATCAGCATTAACAAATGCTATCTAAAGCAATTTCTTTGGATCGATATTATGACTTAAGTTCGATTGTCCACTATATTTTAATCCTGAAGTTCACTTGCACCCGGTAGTCGAAGCGGCAAGATTACACAAGAAATTTCTATATCGTAATATTATGTAGGATAGATAGTTTCTGTTGCGTAAGGTTTATTTGACACTCTGATATAGGGCCGTGAAAAAAATAGAATTTCTCCCATACAATTTCTTCTAATATATTTTTTGAATTATGAAGGACTCATTTTTATCAAAAATTTAAAATAAAACTTGTTTGTCAGTATAACAAATGCTATCTAAAGCATTTTTTTTTTTGGCTCGATGTTATAACTTAAGTTCGATTGTCCACTATATTGAACCACTGTGCGCCGGGAGAGGGCGTGAAAGGCAAACGCAGTGGTACCATGAGTCACTTGACCCTTGACCCGAGAGAAGAAAGATGTAAAATTGATTGATACATCATTGTGTTAATGGAATTATACCAACGTATTAACGCCAGTATCGACCTATATTTAAGATGATTATTTCAAAACACTGCTATCAAAATTTAAATTAGTAACAGTAAACTACTAACAGAGGTAAGACAAGGGCATCAACTAATTTTTAATTTGGCACTTGAGAAAGTAATAAGAGAATAAATTTTTTTTCAAAAGTGGTATAAGACCGAATTGCAAAAAGAATAATCTAAAAATCAATTGCATTGCCTTTGCGGATGATGTGGCCCTTTTCGCTGAAACAATGGAGGAAGCAAGAGAACAAATCCTTGAATTAGAAAACAAGCAGCTAAAATAGGTCTTACAATTTCCTTGAGAAAACGAAAATTAAGAACAAACAACAAACAGAAAAATAAATATTTAAAAATTCAAGAACAAAAAATAGAAACAGTAAAAGAATTTAAATATCTGGACGACTGGATTAGTTGGAATGCAACGGAATACAAGGCAATAGAATCCAGAAAAAATAAACTTGAATTGGCCTTCCAATTGAGAAGAGACATATACATGAAGAAATCCCTTTCGTAGAAGGAAAAAATTAACCATTACAAAACAGTGATAAAGCCGGAGGCATTGTACGCAGCACAAAGTCTAGCCATCAATCGTATAGGGCAGATAGAACAACTAGAACCAACAGAAACAAAATATCTTTAGAAAAATCATAGCAACAAAATTTGAAGATAATAAAATAATATAAATGAAGAATGAAACTACCAAAAAGAAAAAGAAAAAAAAAAAGAACACTCAGATATTCTGCACAAAAGAAGATCACATTTTTGGGAACATCGTCTCAGAGTGAACTCTGGTAGGATAACCAAACAAATTTTTGATTTCTTCCTTAACCGCATAACGAAGCCTAATTGATTCACAGAAATTGGAAAAAATGTAATAGATTTAAGAATTATGGAAAAGTCATTACTTGATAGAATAGCGCAGATAATATTTAAAGATGAAAGGGTAAGATTCCAAGAAAAATCTAAAATACAGTCTAAACCCATCATCTCGGAAGAGGAGAGAAGAAGAAGGTCCGAGAGAATCAAGACATACTGGGCGTAAAGCAAGGAACAAAATGCAAAGAAGTAACTGATTCATCGTGGATGAAACGAAAGAAGAAGAAATTTCTGATTAAAAGTTCATATAGTCAGTTCGCCGGCTTAGAGCTGTATCAACAAGCGTCTGCATTCAGTGTTAATACAGTAAACTCTCCAGCATGCTTAAATTAATGCGAAGTGCGACAGTCATGTGATGCCTCCTAATATCGCGTGGAACCGCATTTTGCCCGGCGAAGTGCAGTTGCAACCCTACGCGACATTGACTGAAGTTACTGGAAGTTCCCTGAAGAAATATTCAGCCGTCCATAATTGTTAAAACACTGATGGAGCAGGACGTTGTGCACCAACCGACCTTCCAATCACGTTCCAGATACGTTCGACTGGATTCATGTGTGGCGATGTAGGGGGCCAAACCATTCGTTGCAGTCATGTACAATATTCCTCAAATCAGTCCAGAACGATTCTGACCCGGTGACATAGCGCATTGTCGTTCTGGAAAAGTTTATTGTTCATGAAGACCATGACTGGATGGAAAAGGTTTCCAGGTAGCTAAACATAATCATTTCCAGTCAGTGATGAGTCTGATCAGAGGAGCCAGCCCATGCCGTGTGAACAGGATGCACAGTGCCTTCCTCACAACCTGGGTCCGTGGCCTCTTGGGATCAGCGTCACAGCTCTCACCACCTGGAGTCGTGGCTCACATGACCACACCAACTTTTTTCCGTCATTCAACAGATATGTTCGCGAGCATTGGAGAGGTGCTGCAGCCTTTGCTGGCAGAGGCACTCCCGTCGGTCTTCTGCTGCCATATCCCATCAATACCAATTTTTCCTGCATTGTCCGCAAGGACACGTCTGTTGTACTAACCACATTCAGTGTCCCTGTTCTTTGATACAGTGTCCTCTGTCTGTCGACACTGACACCTCGTCGTAGCTGGTCGCGGTCATTAAGTAGAAGTTGTAGGCCATTGTAATGCCAGACATTACATATTCACAGCACACTCTTGTCACTGTGCAACGACGAATCTTGAATTCGTGTTTAGTTTTCGAGATACAATGACCCGTGAGTCCAGAGCCGACTACCAATCCGCGTTGAAAGTCTGTTAATTCGCATCCTGCGTCAGAAAGCCTTCCACGCGACTCACGAGAGTACAAATGAAAGCTTCGACTCTGGACGGCACATTTACCTCGGTGCTACCTGAATGTCTGAATCCTCCTACACCATGACTTTTGGCACTTCAGAGTATAAAGAAATCATTTTAGTAGAAATTACGGGAGAACAGTTGATCCCGAGAGCATCAATTCAATGTAATTGTTTGAGATATTCATAACACATGTAAAAGGTTTAAAATAAGTTGTGTTCACGGTACTGCCCACATACATGTTGCTGCGCCACTGCCAATTTGGCGATTTGTTCGAGTCTCGCGTGACAATCAATACAACGGTGATCTTCCGGCATGTCTTCCAAACACACGCTTGATCAGAACTAACTCCGACGAAGGCGCCGAGTTAGGACCGAAACGTTGGCAGTAACAGTAACACTGATAAAAATTCTTCCCGAGTGTTCTGCCATACACGACGTTTCGACAGCTTGCTCCGCTGTCTTCATCAGGTGAACTGAACGTCGGAGTTGCAACTGTGACGACACGTCACCGACTGTTGATGATGGCAGCGGAGGAAGCTGTCGAAACGTCGTGTACGGCAGAGGCCACTGCTGAGCGCTCTACCTGCTGGAGGCCGTGGCAGATGCTGGCCCTGGTGAGGTGCGGGGCGAGTGCCTGGCACAGCCTGGGCCACCTCCCGGAGTGTGCGCTACCCTCACTGGTCCTCCACGAGCGCCGATGCATCGCCAGCACCCGCCTCCATCTAGTGGTGGCGCTACCTGCGAGGCAAGGCAACCACTCACAAGAGGGCTACAAAACACACGAGGTGTTAAAGAAACACATCATTGATTGATTAGATCATGTGACGACCGAAAGAAATTACGATTGGCTGCAAGACCAACAAGATGACAGACAGCCATGTTGAAAGTGCAGTAACTTCCAGGCAGCCGACAGAAGGTGACGTGCCTTCGCGTTGTATGATCTTTTAGAGTCTGGTGAAAACTTTGATAGCAAACTTCTAGTGACAAACATTTGCATACATAATCATATATATTATTTCTATAAGGTATTTTTTTGTCACAAGCCTGTATCTTCCTTCATACTTAACCGAAATCAATGAATGAGGTGTCATTTTAAAGCTTATGGTCCCCACTTTGGGCACATCACAATATAATAAAGGAATTTTCGGAATTCGACCCTTGAAGGGCAAAAATGTCAATATTTCTAAAATGCTGTTTTCTGTGTTACAAGTCATTTATCTCCCTGGATATCGATCTGAAATCGTTTAATGAAGTATCATTTTAAAGATTAAGATTTCCGCTTTAGTGACGTCATATATTAAGACAGAAATTTTTCGGAATTCGACCCTTAAAGGGCAAAAGGATCAATATTTTTGCAATTCGTTATTGTGTCACGAGCGACTTATCTCCCTTAATATCTAACCGATATACATAAATGAGGCATCATATTAAAGACTAAGGTCTCCGCCATGGTAACATTATATTTTAAGAGAGGAATTTTTCGTAATTCGACCCTTAAAGGGCAAAAATGTTAATTTTTCTAAAATTCGTTTTTTGTATCTCGAGCCATTTATCTCCCTGGATATCTAACAAAAATCTATAAATGAAGTGGGATTATAAGGAGTAATGTCTCAGCTTTGTGAAATCATATTTTAAGAAATAATTGTTTTGGAATTCAACCATCAAAGGGAAAAAGTATAAATTTTTCTATAACGCATTTTTGTGTCACGAGCGATTTATCTCCCTTATTATCTAACCGATAAAGATAAATGAGGTATCATATTAAATAATAAGGTCTCCGCCATGGTAACATTATTTTTGAAGAAAGAAGTTTTTTGTAATTCAACCCTGTAATGTCCAGCCTCTGCTGTCATTGATTTTCCGTCACCTCTCCATTTGTGAGACATTTCATCCAGCCGTTTTGGAAGACAGGGAAGGTTGGCAAATTCCTGCTGGCGTCGTGTTGTCGGCGAGGTTGCTTTGTTTGACGCAGGTAGACATGCCACTCCCGGAGACCGGGGGTGAGAAGTGGTCAAACTGTCGCGGTCACTTGAGGGCTGGACCCCGTGTAGTCCGCATGTGTGTGTGTGTGTACGTGGATTTTTCAAAGAAACGTGGAGGACGCGTTTTCGTCACGACAATATTTGTCGTGCTGTTTTCTTTATGCGTTTCCACAAGTGAACCCACCTCAGTTGCCAGATGGAGTTTCTTCATAGTGAAAGAAACATCAAGGTCGCCGACAGCCTCCTGCAGTTACGATAAGTGACAATTTCATATAAACAATTTCCACCCAGTATACGCCCAAACTGAATGAGTTTTCTTGCTCTCCCTAGCCGGGAACATTGTGTTTTTAATTTTCTTTGCTGGCTGAGTTCATTTTTTATGCAATGTTAAATAAACATGATTTTTTCTCAGTGATAATATTTTTAAATTAATAATTTATTTAAAATTCTGCATTATAATTTCCTTTTTTTTTGTAATTAGCGTGTGTAAGTTCAATTTACATCATATTGATGCCAAACAAAAATATTAACAATACAATTTTTAACAAATAAGTCTTGCATCTCATGCACAGAGAATGTGAATGTTTAAGGTCAAAAGAGCCTAGACATTTCAAATGGCGCGCCACCGTTGGAGCCGAAATAATCAGACCGATACGGTGTTTTTAAGGATGTTTATTAAATTGGAGTGAAGTTTATTTTTCAAATTTTTCTGACAAACAGTAGTATCTAAATTTACATTTCAAGTAAGCTTCCATGTCGGGTTTTGTATATCCCAGTAGTGTATAAAACTATTAATTATATTTTTTATGTTAGCAATAATACACGCTAATATTTCTATTGCAGTTTTTTTAGATGCACTGTACGTGGTGAAAATTTGTTTTGTTGGTGTAGCTGTCGAGGTGTTTTTTTTCTTTCTCTCCTCAGAACAGCATGTTGATTATTCCACAAATCTGGTTGCTGGTTTTATCTATCTGTTTTTTTATATGTTTAGACAATTTTTACTTTGCTCAGTGTCGTAAGTTTTGAGTTTTCTTTTTTGGAGATGTTGCTGGATATCCTGACATCTAATGTCGTGATATGTTGTACGATTTTTCTGGTGTTCGTCTGGAGTTATGTTGGCAAGTTCTATTTTTGATTAGGAGAAGTAGGTACAATGGATTTGAGTTCGGTTCTGGTCCGATATAAGTGCTGAGTGGGTACATTGAGAGGGCAGAAGTTACCATTTTATCGTAGGATTTGATTAAGTCAATTATGGACAATTTTCTGTCACCTGGTACAATCAGGGATCCACATGCAAATATGAGTCAGCCACTGGTATTATCAGCTGATTCTCATGAAATACCTAACAGCATGAACGGAACATTATTTCTGTTGTTGCAGAAAATCCAGGGCAGTATAATTAAATCTCAAAGTCAAACTGAAAATATGTTAGCTGATATTAAGCAGGAAATTCGCGATGGATTTGCCTCAGCATGTGAAAAAGTCGGTCCACCTGTAATGAGTGTTGATTTAGAAGAATCAGTCCAGGAACCTTTGAATACCGATACTGATATCAATCACATCGGAGACAAAACCAATGAAGAGCAGATAAGTAACACATCTGGGACACGGGGCAGAAACAACATGTCACTTATTGCGGGATATACAGTTCAATCACTGAATTATCCTTCAGAAGTTTATGTCAAGCCAGTTGACACAAAAAGACGCATCCCTTCACATAGATTTGGCAGTGAACAGGCGGATAGAAGTTACGTTCAATTTCTTGAGGTTGAGAAAAAAGTTGCTTTGCTTGGCATAATGAGCGAAAACCTTTCAGAGAAATGGAATGTCTATTATCGTGTTGGCGGAGAGTTCACAGGTCGAGGGGTGTCCAAGCCGGTTTTTCCGCACCGATACTTGAGCAGTTGCGTAGTGACAGAATCCAACAGCTGGGAATGGTTTCTGACATGCCAGAATAAGAGAATTTGTTCTAAAAAGTTACCCAGGGTACGCAACAGAATAATGGTTCCGAAGAAGAGATTAAAATATTTTCATTTTCTCTTTGGAAATCACAGAACCAGATGTCGCAATGTTGCCGTTTTTCATTTGGAGGGAAAGCGTTGCCTGCAGACAATTTCTGGTCTGTTAAAAATACTATTCTTTTGGGAGCTAATCTATTGGTTTTGTTTCAAAATATTATTTCAGATTTTTGTTATTCTTAATGTAGAAAATATTCGTAGGAATAGTTTTGATAATTTGGTCTGACAGCTGTTTTGTCCAGCATGCATCAATTTGATGTTTGTGGTGGAGGTATTTTTGATAGTTTTTTTTATTGTTTCTGAAATATACAAATAGATGTTTTTGAGTTTGTTGATTATGTATCGTTGATTTTTTTAAGAGGTTGTTTGTCACACTTAATTTTTCTTTAATTCCATAAAACTCTTACCAGTCAACAGGGTCTTTTGAATATTTTGTACAAGATTTAATTGTGGTATAGTTGTTTCTACGTACGTTTGTAAAGGAATTTTGTTTTTCATTTAATTTTTCATACCATCGGAAATAGTTTGTTTGTAGAAACATTTAGTTTCATATTTTTCTCGCATGAGATCAAGATTTTATTTGTTTTGCCAACTTTTTAAGTACGATAAAGATGAATTTTTGATCATCAAGTTATTCTAGTACGGGTGTAAGTTCAGAATGCACACTCTAAAGGTTGCCAGAATTTTTGTGTTAATTTTACATTAAAATAATAATAATAATAATTGTATGTTTGTTATAGAAGATCATTAGACTAAGAAAAATATTCAAAATTTGTATGTTGTTGCCGTTCGATAATAACCTGGACTCAGCCAAATGTCAGTTAAAAATGTAATTAAGTAGAAGTGAAACCATGCTTCAGGCCCATCACTGTTCATTTCAAAATGCGGGCATATTCACACTGGTTTTCGAGTGTCAGTTGGGCAGTAACAGTTGTGTGGTTGCGTCAAAGTTTTGAATGAAGTGAGAACTGAAGTGTAAATTGTGGGACATGAAACCACGGACTTTGTTTTCTTCGTCAAGAAAGACTTCAGCCAGTGGTTTGGGGCTATGTAATGTCCAGCCTCTGCTGTCATTGATTTTCCGTCACCTCTCCATTTGTGAGACATTTCATCCAGCCGTTTTGGAAGACAGGGAAGGTTGGCAAATTCCTGCTGGCGTCGTGTTGTCGGCGAGGTTGCTTTGTTTGACGCAGGTAGACATGCCACTCCCGGAGACCGGGGGTGAGAAGTGGTCAAACTGTCGCGGTCACTTGGGGGCTGGACCCCGTGTAGTCCGCATGTGTGTGTGTGTGTACGTGGATTTTTCAAAGAAACGTGGAGGACGCGTTTTCGTCACGACAATATTTGTCGTGCTGTTTTCTTTATGCGTTTCCACAAGTGAACCCACCTCAGTTGCCAGATGGAGTTTCTTCATAGTGAAAGAAACATCAAGGTCGCCGACAGCCTCCTGCAGTTACGATAAGTGACAATTTCATATAAACAATTTCCACCCAGTATACGCCCAAACTGAATGAGTTTTCTTGCTCTCCCTAGCCGGGAACATTGTGTTTTTAATTTTCTTTGCTGGCTGAGTTCATTTTTTATGCAATGTTAAATAAACATGATTTTTTCTCAGTGATAATATTTTTAAATTAATAATTTATTTAAAATTCTGCATTATAATTTCTTTTTTTGTAATTAGCGTGTGTAAGTTCAATTTACATCATATTGATGCCAAACAAAAATATTAACAATACAATTTTTAACAAATAAGTCTTGCATCTCATGTACAGAGAATGTGAATGTTTAAGGTCAAAAGAGCCTAGACATTTCAACCCTTAAAGGGCAAAAAAGTTAATTTTTCTAAAATACATTTTTTGTGTCTTAAGCAATTTATCTCATTGGATATCTAACCAAAATCGATAAATGAAGTAGGATTATAAGGAGTAATGTCTCAGCTTTGTGAAATCATATTTTAAGAAAGAATGTATTTGGAATTCAACCATCAAAGGGAAAAAGTATAAATTTTTCTAAAACGCATTTTTGTGTCACGAGCGATTTATCTCCCTTATTATCTAACCGATAAAGATAAATGAGTTATCATATTAAATAATAAGGTCTCCGCCATGGTAACATTATTTTTGAAGAAAGAAATTTTGCGTAATTCGACCCTTAAAGGGCAAAAATGTTAATTTTTCTAAAATTCGTTTTTTGTATCTCGAGCCATTTATCTCCCAGGATATCTAACAAAAATCTATAAATGAAGTGGGATTATAAGGAGTAATGTCTCAGCTTTGTGAAATCATATTTTAAGAAATAATTGTTTTGGAATTCAGCCATTAAAGGGAAAAAGTATAAATTTTTCTATAACACATTTTTGTGTCACGAGCGATTTATCTCCCTTATTATCTAACCGATATAGATAAATGAGGTATCATATTAAATAATAAGGTCTCCGCCATGGTAACATTATATTTTAAGAAAGGAGTTTTTCGTAATTTGACCCTTAAAGGGCAAGAATATTAATTTTTCTAAAATTCATTTTTTGTGTCTTAAGCAATTTATCTCATTGGATATATAACCAAAATCGAAAAATCAAGTAAGATTATGAGGAGTGATGTCTCAGATTTGGTGACATCATATATTAAGAAAGAATGTGTTTGGAATTCAACCCTTAAATGGAAAAAGTATAAATGCTTCTATAACGAATTTTTGTGTCACGTGCCATTTATCTCACTTGATATCCAACCGATATAGATAAATGAGGTATCATACTAAAGATTAAGGTCTCCGCCGTGGTAACATTATAATTTAAGATAGGAATTTTTCGTAATTCGACCCTTAAAGGGCAAAAATGTCAATTTTTCTAAAATGTGTTTTTTGTTTCTCTAGCCATTTATCTCCCTGGATAAACAACCAAAATCGATAAATGAAGTAGGAGTATGAAGAGTAATGACTCAGCTTTGGTGATATCATATTCAACCTCACTATTCTCGGAATTTTTTTTTTCGCGAAATTTTCGCATGGGTCGTCTAGTCCTAATGAATTTCCCGGACACCGGGTGGAGATCATTATTGACTTTCGAATCTGTGAGAAATCCTACCCAGTGCTCAGCAGTATACTAGTATGTTCCTTCCACGGTCTAAATTATCCCTATCATCTCTTCAAATAATAACGAGGTACAGAACAGTGCTTTCTGAAGCAAACGGCGGAGTGACGACAACTTGTGTGGGTTAGCAAGTATAAGGTTGAAGCACACCCAGCTACCAAACATCATATCTCACCAATCAAGATTTGTCGTTACAATCTCTGGACAACAATTTTTTTAATATACTTTATTGAATAGCTACACTTGAATAAGAATGCGTTATGCAAAATGGTAATGTAAAAAAATGTAATAAATGAATGGAACGCATTATTGTTTGAATTGAAAATTACTGCAAAAAGATCTTATGTTTTGTTATACTAGAAACACGATATTCTTTTTATTCTCTTAGTGTGTTTTTTTAATTTTTTAAAATTTTATAAAAAGGAGTGTAGAAATGACAAATGAAGACAAGTTGTCTATAACTGAAAACAATGAGACGCCGCCTAGGAGTTGAGAACTGATTTCTGATATATAAATTTGAATTGAGTGATTGAAATCTTTGATATTTTTTTTAGAAACATCCATTTGCTAAATACGATTTTTTTTTTTTTTTTTTTGCAGGATAAGTAATGCATAAATTTTAACAAAAGACTTTTTTTTGTTATTACTATAGCACACTATATTTTCATGTACAAGAAGCGTAATTATTAGTGGGATTCCGTACTGAACGGGGCGTTCACATGACTCCGGTCTAAATGGAAATACACGCCTCACAAAGTCATTAATTCGAAATTTGTATACAGTGTTTAAACAAACTGAGTGGTTGATAAAAGGTAACCTTGGGGCCTCACATTCTGGAGGACGCCGTCAAGATATGGGTTTCCATTGTTTCCTTATCTCAGTCCAGGCCAACGTCTGGACGGTTCCATCAAAAGGCCTTATCGCCAGTATACGCCCTGTACAATCCCATGACCAGCCTAATCCTCCTCCTGTCTTACAATGAATCCCATTCCAGCTCCTTTATCATATCTGTCACTGATTGCATTCCGCGATTGATTTGTGCTACTAGGTAGTAGGTAGTGGCTAGTGTTGTATCAGCCTCATTCGTCGGTTATGATGTAGTACAAACTACGTAGAATAGTTATAAAACGATTAATTCGTTCGGCTCGTTAAATGATTTTTTTTTTTTTTTTAAATGCCCCGCGACTGGATTAGACGAAGAGAAAAGTGAAGGTGTCTGCGTTTCATCTGTCAAACTAGCTTTGGAGGATTCACTAGCCTACAGAATTACCTGTATTCAACGGCTAACTGAAGGAAAGTTCGATAAATTACTTGAATTGGTTACTCCTCAACTTATGAAAAAGACACACTGATAACAAGTTCAATTTCATGTAAGACCAAACTAGAAATTAACTTGTGGTACCTGACGAGTGGTGACAGACTTAAGTCTTTAGAGTATTTATTCATAGCTAAATTACTTTCTGTACGTTATTAATTTTTTTCTGAGTTGTTCTTCAGAGGGAATGTTCGATCCAGTTTCATTCAATTCGACAAATAACTTCCTAAAATGATTTTTCCGCACATTCTTTTTCATTTAGTTATAGTTATTCGTGTCCAACAGTCCATTGTATTTCCGATAAACATAAAAGAACATCATGTGCCCCGGCAGGATTACTTTAAGGGTGGTGTATCTGTATCTTTTTTTTTTTATACATTATGTATAACACTTATTATTTATTAGCTAAGGATACTGAATTTATTGACAAGGTTTTGAACGAATTTGGACAACAACCTAAGTGCCTTAACTTATTATTCAAACAGTGAATTTAATAATTAATTTTTTTCTCTGTATTTCTTTTCATAACAGAGGGATGCAAGTGTGCACCCACCTGCACTCCCCCCCCCCCCCCCCCCCCGGCGGCCATGAAGAACATAAAAAAATCAACCATTTGGTCACATTTCCTTGCCATCGAACAAACCAAATTGCGAACGCAGTGTACAGGGCATATACTGGCGATGAGGCATGGAAAGATATTGCAATAGGTATGAAAAGTAGTGCATGGAAGGGAAAAGATGACCATGACCACAAGCTGGCACTCATTTTCAGGCACAAGGGTGTAGGAAGATTCTATTTTTTAGGTAAGGGTGTCAGGGATTGGAATGAGTTACCAAGAGAAATGATGAATAATTTACCGAAAACTTTGAAAGAATTAAAAATAAAATTTGTAGAGGGCAAATGTAGGTAGGTGCAGGATAGGGGGAACATGGGTGTGTAGGGAAATTGCCACCGGAGCCTGTGCTCCATTGCAATTAAATTAAATTAAATTAAATTCTTCTGACAACAATGAACTGACTAGCGATTGAGCTGTCAGACGAGGCGACAACAAAGCTGTGTGGCTTCAACTGGGTCACGTGACCGCCACAATCGCGCGCCCCTTGCGATGAGAACTGAACATGTCCATATCGAATCGCTGCTATTTTTGATAGCTGCTGGTCGAGCGATTACTTTGTCACATGAAGCGATTAGTCGCTGCTATTCAAATAGCAGCGACAAAAATCACCCCGTGTGACCGAGGCTTATGCGATGGGGTTATGCTGGAGAGAGAGACTGTCACACATAAAAAATGAAAATAACCAGTTTTTTTATGTAGGCATTTTTATTTTTGTTAGTTAATTTCTAAACCTTCAAACAGCGAAACTGGTACATGTTTTGGAAAGAGGTCAATGAACCGAACCGTCAAGAAATGTATCAATCTACAATTTGATATTCACGTTCCTTAGACGGTACTGTCTGACATAAACAATAGGCGGAAGCTCCATATACATAGGAATGAAGTAAAATCACTCGAAGTGTGGGTAGAAGCATACAATTTATTCCAAGTGTTTGTTACGCTAAATTCCTGGTCCAGGATGCATTTCAATCACAACCAATGGTAGCAAAAATAAACCAGCATAAAAGCTCAGTTACTGAAAAAATCATCTTACATCAAGAAGGTTGACTGCCATATCATTTATGTCAGCATATTACTATTATAAGAAATGCAGAATATCGGCTATACACAGAAAAATCGTACTCGTAAATATTACTGACTATCCACTTCATAGCTACCTGAAATTTGAATGTGTAAAGCACTATTTTATCCAGGAACGAATAAGAAACGTTTGTAATAAACGTAGCAGATAATAACGTGTATTTCTTGTGTAATAACTTGCATGCATCTACCATTTCGAGTGATTTTACTTCATTTCTCTATACTTGATGGCTTCTCCCGCCCTTTTTCTTAATTAGTACCGCCTAAGGTAAGCTTAAACACCAAATTATATACAGAAAACACATTTCTTGAAGGTTCTGGTATACTAACCCAGAGCTCAAGTTTTAATCATAAATTTCCCTCCTTCCTAACGTGACTTTTGTTGGGGTACGCTGCACATTAATTAAAATGACCGAGAATGGTAACGTATGTCTATTTCTATCTGAAAGACTAACTGCATGAACAGATATCGTACGTAGTTTTGAAATGCAAACCGGATGAAACTTAACAGGGCAGCTCATCTCTTCTCATAAAACGCAGCATGTTCGCGTTGTCATTTTTCAACTCGTAGCTAATATTCAAATTATTATTATTAATTGTATTGCTCCGGGGAGTATACTAAACTATCCTATATAGTATTTTATAAATTCCATATCTGATTTTTCAGGCAAATTTGGGGTCAAGTTTACATCGTGATACAGTATTGCGTATGCTGCCTGGATCAGAATGTTCTTGTTACAGCATAAGGCAGAAGGAACTTAGTTATTATTGGTAATAAATAAGCTGCTTTCATAACTGACGACGTGTATCGCGTACTCTCCAAAATTGTTTGCACCCATCTTAGTATTAACAGCAGGAACTGGCTTCTAAACGCTCTTTACATAAACCCATTCCGCCCATGATCAAACATGGTATCGCTTTATTTGATCCCTGGATAAATATCATTCATACAGAACGCATATAGTAATAATATAGTGTGAACAGTGAATTTTAGCGTAGGATGTTGGCAGCAGTGTTAAAGCTGATTTCACAGATAACATTGTCGTACGGTTTCTGTAAATCATTCTTATTGAACTACAGTATCGTGTATAAACAATATTCTCGGGTGTCTAGCCGAGTTATAGGAGTGTTATAATTACACAATATTTCGGCGCTCTCAATCGTTCGCACCATCTTCTGTTATTTATATTCTCAACGCCTAGAAAGACTACGTAATTAGGTACATTATCGTGGATTTGCAAATAAAATCCATAGATTCTTTTCAGCTGCCGAATAGTAATCACAAAAGCAAATCTGTAATAGACACGGCTGTTAAACCATTCTGAAAAATTCTAAATTTCTTAACAAATAAATTTTTATTTGGAGATTGACCACATCTCTATTTTTACGCATATAAATCATTAACTAAAAATCCTAGAGATATGCGGGAATATTTAGCAGATAATATTCATTCCTTCTACAATGAATAAAATTGTTCTAGCACAGAAACATTGCATTCATTTCATAAGCGGCCGTAATACGAGATTCTTAACCAATAATCTTACTAAGAACACAATAATGTCTTTAATATCATTTTTAAACGAACTGACTGCATTGTTCATATGATCTAGAAGACAGGAGACAGTTTATTAACAGACTTTACACATTGTAAATGCTAATATTAACAGTGCGTTGTAACGATAATACTGATTCTAATATACAGGCTTCCATCTTTGATAATAACCATCCGATAAATTACTGATGCCTTGGACACTTCTAAACATTTTTTCCCGAAATTCAGTCATGAAGCTGATTTTCATGTCATGCAGTTAAATGTAGAAAGGTTTAACAAAAATGATTGCAGAAAATTATTAACCTCGTAATTCAATTATAAATTATACTCACTTCAAAAAAATTGACGAAATGGTCCACTTTTTACTTGGTTTGTTCAACATATGCATTAATATTTCACTTGCACACACAAAAAGAAAAAAAATCAATTAATGTATCACCAACTGTCACGCTCACTTCATAATTCAGACATACTGTCTGCGATATTCATTACCTTTATCAAAGATAAAGACTGAGCACGGAGCTATGAATAAAATTTTAATATCTCTGCACAATTTTGAATCAGAGGAGTTTAATATAATTTTAATTCCGATATAATATATTTCCCAGAGACAACTTACCTGTATACGTATTTTCGCAATCCATGATTTCCTTTTTCATTTTTATATTGAATTTTCTGACGGTCAATTTCACCAACCTCTTACCGGTACTCTTGCACATCGTGAATTTCAATATTAAATTCTTTCAGTGTTTAAGGTAAATATTTCATCATTTTCCCTTGGTAATTTGTTTTAATGTAGTAGAATAATTTAATTCTTCTGCCTATATCCTTCCAAACCTCACCGCCAGTTTACGCCTTGTATACTTCCAGCACTCTCTTAATCCAGTCACCTCCGTTGCAGATCATTTATCATATCAGTTACTGACTGTATCCTGCATTAATTTCCACACAAAAAGGTAGCCGCCTTCCTTAACACACCCTCCAACTCCTGTACTGACGTCCAAGACACCGCCATATTCAAGCAGTGGTCTCATCAAAGCTTTGCAGTCTAATTAATTCACTTCTCTGGTACAGCCTTCGTCATCCTTTCCAGTAAATGAAGGGGTTTGAAACCTTTTCCTGCCACTTGCCCAATGTATCATATTAAACTGGATTTATTATCATCTGTTATGTCAAAATATTTACACTTTCGGTTTTTATCAGGCTAATCTTTCTCCACCCTATCATCATTAAACATATTTTTGTATCTAATAAGTTGACTCTTTTTGGCATATACACTAATTCAACATTGACATATCCAGCTACCTATCCTATCCAAATAGCCCAGTAGCTGTTGACACTCCTATATTATAGAATAGCATAGTCTAAAGTTATTATGTTGCATAATTAACATTACTAATTGACTTTTTATCGGTACAAGAGACACCTAGAGGCCCAAATAGCAGAAGGCCAAAAATCAATGGAATAGACCTTATTATTGAGATACCAAGTGAAAAGTATGGCAATGCAGTTTTCGCTAAACCAGATCCAGGGTAACCTGAGATGGCGAAATAGAGATACTGACCAACGAAATCAAATCATGCACCGTGCCATCAGTGTATAAGCCACCAAATGTCGAATTTAGTTTCACAGAACCACCTAACTTCCACTCCCAACAAACAAAGATTGTTATGGGCGACTTCAACTGTCACAGCACATCCTGGGGCTACAGGGAGACTGATAAAAATGCAGAGGACCTTGAAGAATGGGCTGAACATATGGGTCTAATGCTAATATATGACCCACAGATGCCACCATCTTTCAGTAGTGGAAGATGGTAGGGTGGATATAGCCCAGATAACATCTATGTCAGTGAACACATTGCCCAGCAGTCAAAGAAGAATGTTATGGAGCTAATCTGACGTACGCAACAAAGACCAATTATCTACACTACAGAAGCAGTAGTGAAGCCAGAGGTTGTTCAGTTTAAAAGAAGATTTAATTTCAAACGAGCACAGTGGGGAAAGTTCTCTCAAGAACTAGATGAGGAAGTCCTAAACCTTGACCCATCTTCAAATACATACGATTAATTTATTGAAATAGTTAAAGCCATCTCACGCAAACATATTCCTCGAGGCCGCAGAACAACTTATATCGCTGGACTGGATAATGACTCCAAGTTTCTTCTTGAGAGATACGGGCACCTATACGAACAAGATACTTATTTCTGAAGAAACCATAAAGACAGGGGAAGATCTCCTACACGCTGTATCTACTACTAGAAGAGATAAATGGTGCAATTGAATGTCAGAGTTTGACATGAAACAGAACAGCCGCAAGGCATGGAAATTACTGAAGAAACTCAATAGTGATCCAAGTAGCACTCCGCCTATCCTCCTGAAAGTTATTCCAAATCAAATAATACACCAACTGCTGCGGAATGGAAAGACTGGAAGAAGACCTGAAAACAGAAAGCTCCAAAGACTCTCTGATGAGCAAGACCATCTTGGGAATCCATTCACATTGGTAGAACTGGAAGCCGTCTTGCAGTCTTTGAAGATTAACAAAGCTGCAGGCTTATATGACCTGAGATCAGAGCAAATTAAAATGTTTGGGCCAGTTACAAAGAAGTGGATCCTGAATTTAATGAATGCCTGCACCTCCAACTTACAGATCCCCAAGATCTGGCGGAAAGCCAAAGTTGTGGCACTGCTAAGGCCTGGAAAGGAATCAACAGATCCAAAAAATTTTCGACCAGTTTCACTACTTTCTCATTCATACAAAGTCTTGGAGGGATTGATCCTCAACCGTATCTCAGAGTGCATTGACAAAATGCTCATAAAAGAACAGGCTGGTTTTCGAACTGGTCGGTCATGTTGTGGCCAAATTCTTAACCTGACACAGTATTTAGAGGACGGGTATGAAAGAGGACAGTTTACGGGTGTGGCATTCATCGATCTCACAGCGGCGTATGATACAGTCAACCACAAATTGTTGATAAGTAAGGTATGCTCTACCACAAAAGACTACCATCTTACACAAGTCATCCAGTGTTTACTACAAAACAGAAGGTTTTACGTCACCCTCCACAATAATAAGAGTCACTGGAGAACTCAGAAGAATGGTCTCCCTCAGGGTACTATTACTATTACTACTATTACTATTACTCCGCGATTCACTAAAAGTGTTTGGCGGAGGGTGCATTGCACCTATCCGGAAAGGTAAGTGTGCTGGCCCCGCTCTTGTACAACATATATACAAATGACCAACCAATTATTTCTGGAACAAGAGCTTTCATTTATGCTGATGACACAGCTCAAGGTATAACCTTTGAGACGATGGAAATTAAGCTGACAACAGCTCTTGAGGATTTATTTATTTATTTTTATTTATTTATTTATTTTCCATATGCAACATAGCCCAGCACCTAGTATCTAATCTGGGCCCTTATTTCCACTCATTTACATTTACATATGTTTGTATCTTATATATATATATATATATATATATATATATATATATATATAAAACATATTAACAAATAAACAATGAACGAAAGAAAATTTTGATTCAATTTCCAATAACTACTACATCTACTGTTATTAAACAGAATGGGTACCACACCACTACTAAATCTACTACTACTGTCCCTAATATTACTGCTAACATTACTACTGCTACTACTAAAACCATTACTAATACTACTAATTCTACTATTACCACCACCAATTGTCACAGCCGCACTTCGGTCCACTATTGTTCATTTTTCTTGGTGTTGTGTGCGCTCCAAAGGCAGAGTCCCCTGGAACCGGCAGCAAAGTCAGCCGCCCAGGCCATCAAGAGTTGACCTCCTGGAATACCAAGACGGCCCCAGTTGTCGCTCAGAAGACGGCCTCTCTGGAGCACACTGAAGTTTCTCCGACAATTGATGTTGCTCATTGTCGTGGGATATCTTCCGTCAATCCGGTGTAATTGGGTTCTCCTCTTCTGCTATCTGTGGCCTTTGATTTCGCTCGGCATTTTTCCTTTTTATAAATTTCTCCTTCCAAAATTTTGAGGCTAGATCAGCTGCCTCGTCCAGCAAATGCCACAAACTTTCGTCGCGCAGAATGTCAAATATGCTCCTACCTTGCAGCCGAGCTTGTTGGTGTTCTCTCAAACTGGCTGTTATTTCACACTCCCATACCACGTGCTCCGGCGTACTCTCTTCACCACATTCGCACCTGTCCGAGTCCACAATATTTCGACTTCGGAGCTAGCTATTGTATGGCCCGTGACCTGTAATGTAGTGTACCAATCCGGGAGAGGGTTGAAGGTACTTCAACTTTAGCCTCTCCTCTACGGATGGGAACATATCGTATGCTCTTCGACCTGTTTCACTGTTGTTCCATTCTTGTTGCCATTCCGCCAATAGAAGCTTCCGAATGTGCGTCTCCGATGTTACTTCGCTGCCTACAATTTCTGCTACCTTATCTTGTTTCCCTTTTCTGAGCCAGTATATGGCACCCCGTTTCCTTACTTCAAGGTCCAGTGGCCATACACCAATGGCAACGGTTAATGAATTTGTTTTCCACGGTTCTGTACGCTCCTGTCAATCTTAAAAGTATTCCTCGTTGGACACGTCTGACTCGCTGTTTTAGTTTTACTTTTCTTAGATGCTTTGCCCACACACTTGCTGAGTAGCCCACTAAAGAGGATAAAATTGCGTCATGGTATAGTCTTATTGTTTGGACTGGAACAGTAAATTTTCGTTGGCCAATATTAATGATTTTATTCATGACCGCCACTGCTCTTGCTATTGTCATCTCTAAGTGGGATTCGAAGTTTAAACGTTCATCCAATTGAATGCCTAAGTACCTGCACACTGGGTTTCTACGAATTGATTTACCGTCGATTCTTATAGTTGGTTTTCGAGTCAGCTTGCCCTTGAGCAACATAAATGTTGTTTTATGTGGTGCTAAACTCAGTTTGACTTTACTGCACCATTGGCTAAGGCAGTTAAGTACTTGTAAATTTCTGCTCTTGTTGCTCCTTCCACGAGTAGTAAAATGTCATCAGCAAAAGCTATTAGACCTAGAAGTTCAGGTATTCTTTGTAATAGTTCAATCACTGGTTCCATCCCTATATCCCAGAATATGGGACCGCAAACGGAACCTTGCGGGCATCCTTTAGTAAGTATCTTCGTGATGAACGAGTTCTGGCATCTCAAGGAAGCAGTTCTAAATCTGCAATAGTCCCTGAAGGTGTAAAATAATCTTCTTGGACAACCAATCTCCCTCAGCCGTTCAAACAGAGCGGGCCACCATAAATTGTCGAAGGCTCCCGAAATATCAATAAATAAGCCTACTACGTAGTTTTTTGTACTGCTACAAATTATTTCCATCGACCGATTTATGGCATCCTCTGTCGACTACCCGGTTCTAAATCCATATTGACTAGGATTCATTCCCTGAACCTCCCGGTGGCTTTGTAATTTTTTGCATAGAATCTTCTCTTGAACTTTGCCAAGCACATTCAATAAACAAATCGGCCGGTATGATTTCGGTTGTAGAGGATCCTTGTCGTCTCCTTTCTTTAGAATTACCACCTCGATTTTCTTCCATATTCCCGGAACTCTACCCTGATATAGACATTCGTTCAGGAGCCTGCATAGGACGGGGGTTAATTTTATGATTAACTCCTGCAGGACCTCGGCTGGAATTCCATCCTGGACCGGGAGCCTTTCCTTTTTTCATTTTGTTTATCGCAGTTATTACTTCTTCGGGTGTAATATTATTTCCTTCCTCTTGACTCCAACAGGGCTGCCACATGTTCCTTCGTAGTGTAGCTTGTTCTACTGTTTCTTCTTCCGGGTTGTCATCAGGAAGCAAAACTTTTAATAACTCCTCCGCTGAGTCTCTCCAATTCGTGGTTAATCGTCCATCTGTTCTTTTTACTGTGGATAATATTGTGGGAGGCCTGATTTTACCTGCAGCTATTTTGTAAGGAATACCCCATGGATTGTTCATGAGGTTTTCCCTCACAAAGACTTCCCAGCATTTTTGTTTTGTCTCTCTCATCGCGTCTTTGAAAATCTGCCTCTTCTGCCTGTAGTATTCAAGGAGGAAACTTCTATCTGCTGCCACCATGCTTTGTTGATACATTCTCCTAGCTCTTCTCATGTTTAGTCGTAGTTTTTTAAGTTTTTCTGTCCATATTTTGTCAGTGGGATCTACTATCTTTTTTAGTGGTATCGCCCGTTTCATGGCACTTTGTATTGCAGTTGTCAGCTCTCTTGCGGCTTTGTCTACATCGAAGTGGTTTTCTGGCAAATCCGGTGGAATGAACACATTCCTTAATTTTCCCCATTCAGCTTTCTTGATGTTATATACTGTTTTAATGTTTCTGTTGCCACTGTTTTCTTCTGTCTGCATTCTGCCCAGTTCAAAGACAATCAAATTGTGATCACTTGTTGTCATGTTGTCAAGCACTCTCCAACCCCAAAGCAAATTCCCCGCATGAATGTTTGTAATTGTTACGTCGATATTTGTTCTTGCGCCAACACTGTTACAGAAAGTAGGAGGATTATGTGCTTGGTTTCTAACCTCTAGACCCAATTCGCTTAACAGTTCTTCTAGAAGTTGCCCTCTCCTGTCAGTCTTCTTGCTGTGCCAAAGAGCAGACTTTGCATTGACGTCCGCTGCAATAACTAGTGGATAATTTCCCAGAGCTGCATCTATCTGCCGTATTCTATCTAAGTATGGGAAGATCTCGTCACTGTACTGGATATACATGCTTACCATTATGAAGCTTCCCCATGCTGCTCCTATCTCAGCACATACTGTGTGTTCATCACATAACTGCGTAATTTTTGTAACTGTTATCTGTTTATTTAAAACGATTATTGCTGCCATTGGTTTATTGCCCTCTGTGATTATTCGTGATGTTACAGGCATGTGCGGGATTTTGCTTTGCCAGGAGTACGGTTCTTGTAGACAAATAATATCTGATCTCAATTCCTCAGCCACCTTTCTGATTTCATGTAGAACTATGGCGTTTCCTTTAGTATTCAGCTGAGTAACTTTTAACATAGAATTTACGGGTGTCTTGTGTGCACATTGCACTGGGGCCAAGGTAGTCTTGTATCTAACAGAATGCGTCCATGGGTCATGACAAACTGCTTGTATGTCTCCTCAGGATCAAATATTTCTCCTCTTCTCCCGAAAATCTTGTGAACTAGTGTGAGGAGCTGAGATGGATCTGTTGGAAGATTTAGTGACCTCAGTTGTATTCTGTCGATTGCCAAGGTTGCGGGAACGTTATGTTTTTTACCGCCAGGATGGAGGACTCTTGTCAAATATCGGAGGGCAAGTGTAAGTGTATGCACTTCTTCGAGTCTAGTTAGCCGAAGTGTATCCTCAAAATCGGCATACAATACCGCTGGATCTGCAGTAATGACATTCGGTTGACTTTTCACAAGGTTCGGGTGTTTTATTTGGCTGGTACGCATACTTGGTTTGCGAATATGATATTCGTTTTCTTTGGAATATCCGAGCCCACCGCCTCTAACAAAACGCTGGAAATAATACGAGTCAGAGGTGGAGGAAATTTCGTCTGTTTGCTCGTCTATTAACAGCTGCCGATCTGTTTGCACGCCGGCGCTTACCATCATTTTCTGCATTTCCATCGCCTTCTTCTTCCTAAATGTTTCGGCTCTTGCAGCATTTCTTCGTCTACGAGATGGGGGGTTGCCTCTCTTCTTTTGATTTTTCATTCCCACTTTTCCAACTGCTATTTCAACTGCTCTGTATATCAGATCTGCTATATTCTCCATCATTTCTTGATCTATCCTGCAACTGGATTGTAGACTAGCCATAATCTATTCTGTTAACTAGGCGTTGCAATAGCAGTTGATACGTGGGACAATCCTTTCCTTTGTTTTTGCATGACTTACCTCTTTTCTGGCATGGGATGCACGTTTGAGGCATCGACTTCTTATCACACTGATCACGCTTGTGATTGTTCTGACCACAATGACTACAAGTCTCTATGTCCATTTGGCAGTGTTTACTCACATGTCCGAGGTCTCTGCACTTGACTCAAGTTGGTACCACGGTGTAGTCTTTGCAATTGATTGCACTGAATTCCACGTATATTTTATGTTGCTCTAGTAATAATTTGCGCATAGCTGGGCTTACTTCTATAACGTAATGAACGGTTGGCTTTTCACGGGGTCCTGTTTTAAATTTAGGGCAGAAACCGCTTTCGAACTCCTCCTTTGATAATTTAACTTCAAAATTTTGCTCATATAATTTGTCTACTAGCTCTTGAGGATGTGACCAAGTATTATGATGCTAATCACTTGGTGTCCAACCCTGGAAAAAACGCAGGTCTGTGCATTCCACCTGAGAAACAGAGAAGCCAGAAGGAAGTTGAACATCAACTGTAAGGGAGAACAACTATTACACTGCGATACTCCAAAATATCTGGGAGTAAAGCTTGATCGCTCTCTTACATTCAAATCCCATCGTGAGGATCTGAATCTCAAAGTATCCGCCCGGAACAACATTATCCGAAATCTTATAAGTACCTCCTGGGGAGCACAGCCAAATGTGCTTCGTACATCTGCCCTGGCACTCAGTTTCTCTGTAGCAGAATACTCAGCACCTGTTTGGCAAAACTCTGCACATGCTAGGCGGGTTGATATATCACTGAATGATATCTGCTTCATTGTATCAGGTTGCCTGAAACCAACTCCTGTCAGCAAAATATACCAAATCATGGGTATAGCATCACCTGACATTCGAAAGAAAACAGCTGTAGAGATGGAAACGGACCCCAGACACCATTTGTTTGGACACGAACCTCAACCTGCAAGGCTAAAGTCAAGAAAGAGCTTCGTACAGTCAACTACAGCCATAACATCTTCACCTGGAGCACGCCGTGTACAACTATGGCGAATTTCGTTGCCTGAAGGGCACTGGAGGAATATCAAAGAGGCACCGGCCGCGGGATGTAATCAACTATATGCCATATGGAAGGCATTAAATAGATTAAGAACTGAAGTGTCCCGATGTAGATCTAATATCAAAAAATGGGGTTGCATTACTGAAAACGAACTATGTGAATGTGGTGAGCTGTAGGACTTACAACGTCTTCTGGTATGCCGGAATCTTCTTGAAAGCTGCACTATCGACGACCTATTTAGGGCAAATGAGAACGCCATCAGGATTGCGGAATTCTGGTCACAGTCCATTTAATTGTGTTCTATAGTCAATAAGCTTAATATTAATTAATTAATTTTATTTGCTTTGTTTCAACTTGTAATTTTATGTCCTGGACACGAGAAATAAATAAAATTACTATTAATTCTAATTGCGATGAGGCTATCGCTCCGGTGTCAATTCCCTTAGTCATCTATATACTCCCTTTTATACATATTTTAATTTTCTTTTATAACTGGAGTGTTAAATTCTTCCCCAATTTACAAATTCGATTTACAAATTTTAATTTTAAATTCCTTAAGCGTTTTTGGTAAATTATTCATCACTTCACTTAGTAATTTGTTCCAGTCCCTGACACCCTTACCAACAACCCCTCATGCATGAAATCGAACACAAGCTTGTGGTCATGGTCGCCTTTCCCCTTCCATGCACTACTCCTAGTTCTTTGACTAATATCCCTCCAAGCCGCATCACCAACATATGCCCTGTACATTCCCAGCACTCTCTTCACCCTCCTCCTTTTCTCCAATGACTACCAAGCCAGGTCCTTTACAATATAAGTTACTGACTGGGTCCTGCGATAATATCCTAAAACAAATCTAGCTACTCTTCATTGCACACTCTCCAACTCCTGTATTTGATACCAAAATGTGGGTTCGAAACTACACCACCATATTCAAATAATGATCTGACAAAAGTTTTGTAACCCACCTCCCTAACTTCTTTGGTAAATCCTCTCATCACCCGCTCCAGTAAATGTAGGATTTTGGAACCTTTTCCTACCACCTGCCCAATGTTCTCTGCCCAGTTATGCCAACATTATGTCATGTCATCACCAAAAGAACCTAACTTCTGACTGTAAATCATCGACACAATCATTCATTAGAAAAACGGACAGCAATAGCTCCGGTACACTATCCAGTACCACTCGTATACTAGTTTCACCTGTTTTTATAATGAATTTCCTCCTCTTTCCTACATAACTTTTAAGAACTCATTTACTCAGCCATCTTATTTTTTTATCCATTTCAGTAGGTTTTTTCGTTATTTTGACCCATTTTACGAACCATTTAGTAAAAAGCCTTTTGTAGAGATCGAGTGATATTATAGCAACCTACCGCGAAAAGACATAATAAATTTTTTCTCCAATCGGCTGCAGTTAGCATGGTTCAGAAAAACGTGTATTGTCAGAAAGTGAATCGTGCGTCATAAGTTGTTACAAGGTGACTAGTAGAATTTTCTGCGATAGGCAGTAATAAGCTGTAATTCATGCACTTCAGAACAAATAGGAGACCTTTTTTATTTTTTGCTCTGCAACTTACCAGTGTGAGGCCCTACAGCCGGTGATCGGGCCGGGTACATTTGACCCGCTTACCCCCCTCCTAATGCCGGCACTGGCACGAGGGCATTAACACGACTAGGGAAGTCACGACCCTTCCATAAGGACGGTAGAGTGGGGTGGTTCAACAGTCCAGCAGTCGCTTTCTGTAAATTCGTCACGACTAGCGACTCTGTGGTGCAGTTTGGAACTATTCGAGTTTGAATTAAGTTTAGTCTTGTTTGGGCTTGAGTTAACTTGTCGCTTGTTACTTATCACACTTTTCTCAGCGGTTCTTGGACCTCAGCTCATCCATTAATAAATACTATTTTTGAGACGACTGGATAATTCCCATTCAAACGGCCAACGGAATCTGCATTTGGAATCTGTCACCTCCATTCATCACTGTGTTTAGCATGATTGTATACGAAACGAGCGTACGACGTATTTGAGGTCTTGAGTGTGCCTGCCAACTTTATAGAGCAGTGAGTATGCCACTGCGACTTTTTAAGACTTCAGAGGTTAACTTGTAGATGCATAACATGAACTGGTGTGGAATCATTCTATCGATTACACTAATTCATAAACGAAAGACAACTCAAATCTGGAAAGCAGTAAATCTGTTACCGATGATCTGCTGTCGCATGTCCACTTCGTTATCTGTCTGTCAGTGGGCCTGAACCCACTTTAATCGCACAAATATGTTAAAATTAATGGGTTATAAATCTGTTAAGAGTTAATTAGGGTCTTAAATCGTGTTAATGAATGATAAAACTGCGAGATAATAAGTATTTAGCTTGTAATTTGAAATGGCGAAATGCCTTTCTACCCGCGTTCTTTCGTCTTCCATATGCTATTGTGGCGCCACAAAAATTTTTTTTGGAGAATAAAATAGGAACGCTCAAAACTTCGAATACACTCAATAAATATTATCTTTAAAGTTGGGGTGTTTCCATGAATGAGGGATATTGAAAATGGGTTAGAAATATAAACTTTGGTCGTGAATAAATATTACACTGATTTGAATAGCTCTCAGGAATAAGAGTGGACATTTCACCAGTGGATATATATATATATATATATATATATATATATATATATATATATATATATATATAATTTTCATATGACAATGAACATATATAACAAAAAAACCTTATCATGGAACACAAAACTAAGACACTATCAAGCAGTGGTTAGACCAGAAACGCTGTATTCGGCAGAAAACGCTTAAGCTAACAAGATATGGGGATCTTGAAAAACTGGAAAAAGTAGAAAGAAGAATCTTGAGAAAAATACTGGGACCCAAACCTAATAGTAATGCTGAATACAAATTAAGACCAAACCGAGAACTATATTCGAAAATAGAAAAATTAACAGTTATAATGAGGAAAAGAAGACTGAAATTTTACGGGCACATATACAGAATGGATAGTAATAGACTAACAAAACAGATCTTCACGTTACTGAACAAATACAAATCCAAACCCACATGGTTCACTGAAACTGAAAAGGACATGAAAAATGCTGGAGTGAAAGCAGATATAATAGACAACAGAACACTTTTTAGAGAAGTAATTCACAAGGCAGATTTTCAGGAGAGACAGAAATACATCAAGGG
Source organism: Vandiemenella viatica (assembly GCA_031002005.1). NCBI lineage: Eukaryota > Metazoa > Arthropoda > Insecta > Orthoptera > Morabidae > Vandiemenella > Vandiemenella viatica. The sequence goes on along the minus strand of JARYHS010011408.1, from coordinate 4,043,402 downwards.
AAGGAAATGGACCCAGGAACAAAAGGAACAACACTCTCAAAGAATGAAGGAAGTTTGGAAGCAAAGAAAATTAAATACAAAGAAACATAGCCAAAGTTGATTTATCGTACCCTCCAAAAGGGTTATTCGGAATAATAATATAATATAATATTTCATAATTATAAAATCCATATGAGTAAAAAAAAAAAGGACAAGATCTCTGTAAAAAAATGGTCTCAAATTTATTTGGAAGCATTAGTCGAGCATCCACTTCAATAAAGTCAATCAGTTCAAAGATATAAACAGACGCTGTGTCAGTGATCTACGCCCGGCTGAGAGGGGAGGCGCTGCGGAGCATCTTCTCGGCGATCTCGACCGCCGCGGGCACCGACAGCACGCTGTCGACGGAGCGCACGGGCTGGTCCATCACCACCGTCACCGCGACGTCGACGCAGCGGTAGAACTCGACCAGCTCGTTGAGCGTCTTGGCGGAGGAGAAGTCGCTGATGCGGCAGCCGTTGAGGTCGATGACGAGGTGTGTGAGGCGGCAGGGCACGGGGTCCTCGTCGGGCGAGAGCCTGAAGGGCGCCGACACGTCGGCCTGCCCAGCCTCCGGGTCTGCGTCTCGCCTGAGGGAGCGCACCAGGAGGGGGTCCACTCCAGAGGCACTCCGCACCTCCCGGAACAGCCCGTCCCTGCTGGTGAAGACCAGCGCGGAGCCCGTGCGCACCTGCAGCACCCGCACCCCCGCCACCTCCACCGCGCCGGGGTACGTCCGCATGTCCACGTACACGGGCTTCCCTGCACAGCCGTAAACAAACATCAAACATTACAAACAACGAAATGTATTGGAGCAGCTGTTCGTCGGACTACGGAGCCCGATAGGTTTATAAGTAACTCCGTCTAAAAACAAGGGTTTTGGTGAAATTTATTTTATTTTATTCGTCAGACGCGTTTCGGCCTTGTGGTGTTGGGCCTCATCAGTGAAGAAATAGTGCTAATCCTCACACGCCGTTAATTTTATAAGTAACTCCCTCTAAAAACAAGTGTTTTGATGAATTTTATTTTATTTTATTCCTCAGACGCGTTTCGGCCTTGTGGTGTTGGCCATCATCAGTGGAGAAATAGTGCTAATCCTCACATGCCGGTCTGGAACAGCACTTCATACACTTTTCCAGCACGGTTCATTGAAATTCCAGTTGAACATTATTTCACTAGTGTATAAAAAGGGGGGGGGACGACGTGGTGATTATTATCTCCAACACCTACCTTTTCTTCCTTTATACTTTAATTATTATGAATATGATTTTAATTAAATGGTTGCTAAAAAGGTGAACTAGAACAATGAATATTTTACACAAGAAATTATACTCAATTTATTTAGTCTTCTGGCTTATACAAGGCCGAGTAATAGTTAACGTTACGTTAAACATATTCTAAAGACAACAAAAACAAGCAATACCCGACATTTACAATCCGCCGATGAAAAGCAAACATAAAACTGAATTAAATATTTCAATAATTAGCTAAGTCAACATATTATCAACGTGGCAACACAGGCCATTAAATTGAAGTTAACATTTACCACAAAAAGAGTATCCCTAGGGCGCCGTTTAATGTTAAAAGCATCGTCTTGAATTTTACACAAAATCAGTAAGATGCTTGGAATTTGAAGTTAAACATGAAAAATTTGGTTAGCTCAGTGAATTTAGGATGAGAGCAGAGTCTTATCTCAGGAGCGCTTAAGGGTTCGCAAGCCTCGTTAAAAACCCAATGAACTGTGACCCTATGCGTCGGTACATTACCATAATCGCATCTCCTTGGTGTAGTGTGACAAGCTCAGTGCCACTGCAGCAACGAATGCCGGGTTTGTGGAAACGTCCACATTAGCATAACCTCTCCCAGTCTATGGCAGATGTATCGCTCAGCTTCCAGCCCTCCAGAGCCAGAAAATATGATCAGACACAGTCATTGATCGACGGCTAAGAGCGTGTCGGCTGACACGTCTACACTGTAGCTCGTCTCGGCAGCAAGTGAAGTAGAATATGGCGTCTTCTCTTCTCCTCGGAAAAAGTAGCTTCCCATCTCGGCACATGTAACAAAACCCTTGAATTAACCACTGTGAACCCCTATAAACGTTCACGATTGGTGCATTGATATATATCCATCATCACGTGTTTCATATCGTAGCTGGTACTTGCTGTCCGCTCGCGCCCATTCTGGTCGACCTTCAAGACACCAGGGCGGGGGTGCGAGGTCGGGGGACCCTCCAACTAACGGTCCGCGCGCGTCCTCTGCTTTGTGAGTTAAGGCGCCTTTCTGCCGGCGAAACTTGCCATTGTCCCGGTCCCTGAGTGTTTAAAATGGCAGTTCCAACTTCCCATATTCAATACATTACTGAATAGCAAGTTTTGCAGAAATTGAAGCACATAATAATAATGACTCTGGCTGCCCGGGTTTAATACACAATTATTTACCTATCAATTATCCCTATTATTTACAATATTTACAATTTACATAACTGAATATTGCAAAGAAAATCTGAATATTAATTAATTATTTAACAATATTCATTGTGGGTGACTCTGTCATACCACACTAGTTGTTTGCACGCCACACTTGTTGTTACAGTAAACATTTACTCCTGATTTACACATGTGTGTTTCACACCACTTGTTTTGTTTACTAGTTATTTACAGTAGTGTAACACACATGTGTAAGTCAGCAGAAAATTTTGACTATAACAACAAGTGCGAAGTGCAAACAACTAGTGAAATAATATTCAATTGGGGCTTCAATGAACAGTGTATGAAGTCCTGCTCCAGACCGACATGTGAGTATTATCACTATATCTCCACTGATAATGCCCTACACCAGTAGGGCGAAACGCGTCTGAGGAATAAAAGAAAAGAAAATTCACCTAAAGAGTTGTTTACAGACGGAGGTATTTATAAAATTATTGTTCAACAACTGCGGAAATATGGCCTATTGGCAGATTAATACGGAGGCCGACGTCGAGTGATCAGGCAGTCGGTGTCGTTCAGTCACCTTGCTGGTCGTAGAGGCGGCCGAGCACCAGCACTTGTGGCTCGGTGCCGAAGGCGAGCAGGTAGATGCCGGACAGCACCAGGCCCACCAGCAGCCCGATGGAGGTGTCGAACACGACCACGGCCCAGAAGGTGACCGTCCACAAGGCGCCGTCCCACACGCTCAGCACGAAGATGCGAGGCACCTCGCTCCAAGCTCTGGAGAACAACAACCTGGTACAAGAATATTTAAAAGCTACAAAACAGGAAGGTAGCGCAGGAAATGCAGTATGAAAACAAGTGGAAGTAAAAAATGGAAGTACCGCAGGGTAGCGTATTGGGACCATTGCTATTCATTATGAATAATTGTGTTCATGGTTTACTATCAGAAGTTAGATTGTTTGCACATGACATAATGCTATATAAAAGGATCAAAACGGTAGAGAGCTGCAGGGTGATCTGAACAGGAAATCTAATTGAGTTGGTAAACATGGGGTGAAGAAAAATGGAAAGAACATTCAACTTATTAAATACACAGATAAAAAACTAAAGTCCGATTATGATTATAAGCTAGGGAAAGAATTGCTGTTTGAAGACTTGAAATATAAACATCTTGCCATTAGATTATAAATCAAAATTCCGTCTGGAACAACTGTTGATGTTACTGTTTTTTTTTATTTCCATACGCGTTTCGATCTTATGTTGTGGGCCATCGTCAGTGGCTGTGAATTTGTTTTTACATGTGATCTGTTATATTTGACAGAGGAATTATAAATTATTATATACATATTTACATTGTACTTACAGCTAGGGTGATGGTATTTACATAGCGATCTGGAACAGCACTTTATGCATCTTACAGATCTTCTATTTCACAATTATAAAAACTGTTTTACACATATTACGGAATAAACACTGGTATTGTATACATACAACTGCAAACTTCTTGTTTCGTTTGTCTGCTACATTATATACATGTTGTTTTGATGAAATGCAGTGCTACCAACTTTGTTTCCTTTTTTGTTTGTTATTGTATCTGTGTTGCTGTATTAAATTATTTCTATGTTTTCATCAGCTGTTTTGTGTATGTGAGTGTGTGGTGGTTATTTTTATTGAGTTGAATAGTTTGTATTAGTTTCCCTGTGTAGTGTTTATTTTTAGTGAGTTAAACAGTGTAAGGGCGAAACACGTATGGAAATAAAGAAAACAGTAACATCAACAGTTGTTCCAGACGGAATTTTGATTTATAATCTATTATCCAACAACTACGGAAGATAGCCTACAGCCAGATCTTGCCATTATGTTTGATAGCTAGCTTAAGTGGGCAGGACATATTGGACAAGTAGTAGGAAAAGGTTTAAAAATTCTGCACTTGTTGAAGAGAGTATTGAGGGGATGTTTAAGAGAAATAAAGCAATTGGGTTACAAAACATTGGTCAGACCATTGCTGGGATATGGTAGTGTAGTATGGTATCCACATTTTGAGTATAGAAAACAGGGGTTGGAGAGGGTGCAAAAAAGGGCTGCTAGATTTGTTTCCAGAAATTACAGCAGAACGCAATCAATAACTGATGTGATAAAACAGCTGGAATGGGATTCATTGGAAGACAGGAGGAGGATGAGGAGAGTCATGGGAGTGTACAAGGCGTATACTGGTGATGAGGCGTGGAAAGATATTGGTGTTAGAATGAAAAGTAATGCATGAAAGGGAAAAGATGATCATGACCACAAGCTGGCACTCGATTTGAGGCACAAGGGTGTAGGAAGATACTCTTTTTTCTAGATAAGTGTGTCAGGGATTGGAATAAGTTACCAAGAGAAATAATGTATAATTTACCAAAAACCTTGAAAGAATTTAAAGTTGAAATATGCACAGGGGAAATAAATGTAGGTGTGTTCAGGAAAGGGGGAAGATGGGTATTTAGAGAACGCGCCATTACAATTTTAATTAAATTATAACAACCTGCACAGTAGTAAGCCAACTAATAGCAGAGCCTGTACCGCAGCTCCGGCAGAGACCAAACTGAAATTACGTAAGGAGGAATCATCTGTTACTACAGTACTATGCTGTTACCATTGCGCTTCCTTTCCTCAGTGGGGCCTTTTACAAAGTCTGTATCTGGTGTGCGTACATATACAATCAACTGTGTTGAGTATGTCATTAAGTGAACTAGAGACCACGTGTTAGCTCTGCCTACGTAGGTACCATACCTTCACTGCGCTGGACTCTCATTCCACTTGCTCTGCGCAGGTGTTTCACGTTTAATTCAGCACTTTGTAACACAATATGGTGATCAGGAAGCTATGAAACATAATTTGTTTTATTTTTTATGTGAATTTCTGTTATGATTGCCACGGCCCAGCCACTAGAGAATTCTCGGATTGTTTGCACAGTAGTTTGACTTAGCTCATATGGAAATATTCCTTCAGTTTGTAAGTTCTCACTTCACAAATCATCAGTATATATATATTGCTAAGTCCCACTGCTAATTTTTATATTAACCAGCAGTAAGTAGATATCCCGCTCCTTGCAACATATACTGTTGGTTTTGGCGGTAGCGATATCACTTAGCGTGTTATTACTACTATCCAACAAACCACTTTACAAGTTATACATTTTAGCGCAACGGGTATTATCATCAAATAATTCAATCATTACACTCATTCATTTGCCAAACTTTATTTTATACTTCAAAACACTTGCTACTACAATACACTGCCAACACATTCCTATCCATACATTCTCTCTTAGTCCTCTGTCACCATCTTGACAACTTCACTCCCACTCCACCAACAACAACAGTAGTACCAACTACAACAAACTAAATTATTAAACAAACTTAAAATTACTCACATGTCTAAATAATCTACTTATGCTGTGAAGTCTGTTTAACCTATTTTATTTACAATTATTTTTATAACAATGATTTTGTGAGTGGGATCTCACATATGCCCCCACTTTATAACAAACAAGCACATTTTAACAAAATTGGTTGGCTTGTTAGAAAGTTCCAATCTTTTCCACAAATCATTGTTTTTATATACATTTTCCACAATTTTGTCCTGTTTTACTACTGGATCAATAACAATTATCACTCACTGTCCGTCTTAGTCTGTATTTTTATCAGTCAATGTTACACAATATCACCAGATCTCACAAAAACACATTACGGTCACTTATCTCCTCTTACCTTGTACAGTTTCAAGCTGTTATGTTTCTTAACCCAAATTTTCTACCAGATTTAGGATACCCTAGCCAGTGCGCGTTCCTATGTGGCTTCCCTTCTATCTTAAATGGTCCGTGGTAAACATCAAAGAACTTCTTAATCTCTGCGTTTAATTCGCATGACCTCTCTTGAGTCTTCACCAGTACCAAATCTCCCAAATTAAATTCGACAGGTTTATATCTTCGGTCGTGCCTGTTTCTCCTCTCTTCTGATCTTTTCTTCATTCTTTCTGATTGAATATATCTTCTTGGGATTTCACTTGACTCACTGGAAATTTTACTACTTCGCGTACCAAGTTATGAGCTTCCTTGTTATACAATATGGACTGTAACCCGTGCTTTCACTGGGCACGCTGTTTATTACGTCTTCAAAATCAGCTACATATTCTACCCAAGTAGTATGCTTATTGCTGCAGTACGTTCGGAACAACCGACCAATCTCTCTCATAACCCTTTCTGCTGGGTTACTCGCCAGATGATACGCCGATATCCTTATATGCTTTACTCCATTTGCTTCCATGGATTGTACCCATTTTCGAGATGTTAATTGACTCCCATTATCCGACAGTATCACCTTTGGATATCCCACTTTCTCAAAATAATACTTTTCTAACCTGTCCACTAATACCTTGCCAGTGGCCTTTCTGATTGCATAAAACCGTACAAATTTCGAAAACACATCTAGCATTACAAAAATATAGGCAAAGCCACCCTTTGACTTTAGTAAGGGTCCGTACAAATCTACTGCTACCAATTCCAGTACTTTTTCAGGCAATATACTTTGCATCAACCCTTTAATAGCTACTGTCGAAATTTTTGTCCTTTGACAACGATCACAACTGGCTATCCTTTGTGCCACTCTCCTCTTCATGTTGTCAAACAGCACTATTTCTCTGAGCTTACGAGTGCATTTAGCTGCTCCATAGTGACCATAACTTAAGTGCACATAGTCTATAATTACGTCAGCATACTTGGTTGGCCAACATATCTTCCAGTCTGTTCAGTCTGCCAGTAAAGGCCCCTGCCAGGCAGACCTCACACACAACGCGCCTGCACGCCGGGATACATATACGACTCCAAACAGGCGCAGAGGCATCAAAACCAACCAGGAAAACAAATAGAATCATCTAGAAGCTAAGTGGGACTATTTCTTACAGAGGTCGCCGTACTACCACACAACGGAATTCCTGCGCCAGGCCGCCTATATAAGCGTAGCCGGCCGCTCCACCGCCAGTTCCAGCCTGACCGCTGAACCAGCGTCAACTACAGAAGACCACCGGTAGTTCGCGAGAAGTAGAAGCCGTCACTCTACCCCGGATCAGGACCAGGCTGAAATTCTCGACGGTCTTCTGATAACTGTACCCACATTAGTTTATGGTTTACCTGTTGTATTGTGTACCGAGTAATAAACTTCAAGGAACCGTTAAGTGTAGTTCACTTCACACTCGTTTGAAAACTCATCTGTTCTCCTAAATAGGATTCCATCGTAAACTTTATAATACTTAGGCAACTTTGTATTCATTGGATCTCCCAGGTTTTGTTTTATTAACTTCAAACATTCGTCTTCATTCTGCAGCCGCCTCATATTCTTGCAAAAAATCTCCCTGATACTTTTTTCATGAGTTACTCCTTTCATGTAAAACATTTTAATTGCCTTTCCCAGTCCGATACTCTCATCCATGTTGCTCGTGCCCAACGGTAGTCGTGATAGTGCGTCAGACACTTTATAGTCACTACCCTTAATATATTTTATATCAAAATCGAATTGTTGCAAAAATAGAACCCATCGCGTCAAACGGCTGTTCATGAGTTTGCATTCACGCAAAAATGTCAATGCCTTATGGTCAGTAAACACTATTGTTTTATGGCCCCATAGGTAGAATTTGAATCTTCCAACTCTCCACACAATAGCCAAGGCTTCTTTCTCAGTTATTCCATAGGATCGTTCATGCTTATTGAGCACTTGGCTAGCAAATGCAGTTGTTCGGCTCTCTTCTTTCCCGTTAACCTCCACTAGTTGAAACAAATGAACACCTAACCCATAGTCAGAACTATCAGTTTCCATGCAAAATGGTAGACTCAGATCCGGATGATACAATATTTTACTATTCTTTAACTCGTTCTTTAACTTCTCGAAGGCTTGCTGACACTGCTCCGTCCATAACCAAGTTGAATTCTTCTTCCTTAGTTCTATTAAGTGCGGGTCATTGAATGATTGATCTTCTACAAATTTCTTGTAAAAACTGCACAAGCCAGAGAATGACTTCAACTGCTTCTTGTTACTTGGTACTGGAAATTCAGCGATGGCTTTTATTTTCTCTGGATCCGGTCGTATTCCAGCTGAATCTATTTTATGTCCCAAGAATTTTATCCCTTTCTTCACAAACTCACACTTAGCCAATTTTAATGTCATGCCCCCTCTTTGCAAAGCTGCTAACACTTCTTCTAGAATTTCACAATGTTCTTCCCAAGTGCGAGTGCTGATCATCAACATAAACGGATAATTTACTCAGCAAACTATCTCCTAATACTGGATCCAAAGCTCTTATAAACACTGAGACAGAAACATTCAGTCCAAACGGAACCACTCTGTACTGATAACATCTACCTCCAAACAAAAACGCAGTATACTCCCTCGATTCTTGTGCTAATGGGATCTGCCAATATCCGGCGGTCAAGTCCAAACTCGTCATATACTTCACACCGTAAAATTTTTGTAACATTTCCTCAAGATTTTCTGGCCGATCGGTTTCTTTGTCCACAATTTTGTTCAAGGTCCTGGCGTCTAACACTAATCTCACTGATCCATCTTTCTTCCCCACTACTATCAAGGGATTGTTGTACTGGCTGCTACTCCGTTCGATTATCTTTAAAATACATTCATAATTCTTCACTATTCCAGGACAGTCAGAAAATACATCCTCATATCGTCTTAAAATTCTTTTCAAATCTTCTTTTTGTTTACCAGTTATTCCATTCAACGCTTCAATATCCATTATATCATTAATTCCAACAACGCTCCTGTCTCTTCCTTCTTCTCCCATCTCTAGGTTGTCTACCTCCTCTGCTTCTGTCATTACTTCATACACCGCTCGTATTCTTATATCTCTCCCTACATTCTTCGCAGTTGCCGATCTGCTACCAAACTTAAGTTTATAGTTCTCATCATTTTTCCATACATCCAATTCTCCTTTGTAGCAATCAATTAAAGCCTTAAATTTGCTGAGCCAATCCATTCCCAAAATGCAGTTGATACTAAGATCGGGTACAACCAAGCATGTGTGTTCCATTGCGACTCCATCTATTTCCAATTCTAATATTATCTGAATCTTCACTCGTTTGCTTAACTTTCCAGTAGCATCAATAACTTGTACTTTACACACCGGCATTTCGGTAATTTTATTATCTTTCATTATATGGGCATATAACTTATGTGATATGGCTGTCAATTCACTACCAGTATCCGCTAATGCTTCACTGTACAATCCAAAGAGCTTCACCAAAAACACCGGATGTCTCACTTCCTCCTCTTCCTCCTTTAAAAACTCTTCTTGCAGTAAGTCCCTTTCAAGTTCTTCCTGTGACCACTTCAACAATTCTACTTTACTTCCATCTTTTAGGCACAACTGTTGTAAATCTAATTCTCTGCTACTACATTGGTTATCGTCTTCCGTGTTCCATCTGCTATTGTTTCCTACTAGATCTCTTTCTTTTTCTATTTGACCAGACAAATTATTCACCACATTAGATTCACTGTTTCCCAAAACTAAGCTTATATCAAGACCACTTTCTCTTGAAACTTGAACATTTGCCCCTTCCGGCACCACACTTCCTTCTTCCTCATTAACAGCGTATTTCTTCACCAAGAAAAATCTCACTTCTGCTGTTTCATCATTGTTTAATATTCCATCTTCTTCTTCTACTTCACTATTTTCTTCCTCTTCGCTACTATAATCTTTATCGCTGAATAATTTCTCACTTCCTTCTTCTTCGTTGTCATTAGTACTATCACTATCTACTGATGTAGTTTCATACAGATCTTCATCCACCCTTTCTGATATAAGCTCATTTTGTAACATTTCATCCCCTTCAGTACTTTTCCTTGTATTCTACTCACAATTCTTTTGAGTATCGTGATTTCCCACGTCGATTCTAGCCAATTCTTGTATTTCCTTCTAATGTTCTGCGGCTCCTCCTCATTTAACAACTTGAAACATTCCCACCATTTTAGCGGCTCCTCCACCTCAAAAACTCGGACATCCTCTTCTTCCATTGTTCTCTCATGATTATGTGTTCCGTTTTTGTAGTTCACATTTTGCACATCACATTCAGTTGTTTTCTCCCGTATGCTTTCAGTTCTACATTGATTATTATTGTCATCATCCAGTTTGGTCGTGTTCTCTCGATCCTTCGGTCCTGTTTTGACTTCTTCCGCTTCTATTCGGACCACCCCAGTTGCGGCACTGAGTTTCCCATCATTCGCCCAGGATCATGATGCCTTACTTCCTCCCTTCTTTCTGCCTGGCCATTATTGTGATGCGACCAATCGTTGTCATGGCTCCTGTCTTCATATTCTCTTCTCCTATTATCACCCGAATTCCTGTTGAACTGATCTCCTCGGTTATATCCGTTCAGACGGCCTCTGTCTCTTGTAAAATTATCTTGCGACGGCACTTGGTTTGACCTGTTATAATTTCTGAAATCATTCCTCCTATCCTCCCTCGGTCCATGTTCATTTGTACTATTCCAACGATCTAATCTTTCAACTGCTTCGAGAAATTCTTCTACACTATTCCATTGATTTATTATAAGCTTCTCTTGAACATGGCTGGGTAACTTTTGTAATAATACTTCTATCTTTTCATCATCATCTATTTCTTGGTCCAGATAACGTAATTTCTTTATAACTGCTTCACAAAAGGATTTCATACTACCATCACGCCGACCATAATATCTACAATTCCAAAAATCCCTTCTCACTCTTCTTTGCTTCCGCTGTGACCAATATTTGCTCAAAAATAATCTAAAAAATTCTTCATAGTTGTTACACTCCTCGGCACTCTCGCAACTCCATGCAAAAGCATCCCCTCGTAACATGTTCTTAATATATCTTATTTTGTCAACGTCAGACCACTCGTAAGGTAAGCCATTCTTATAAGCTCTAACAAATTCTACACGATGAACCTCTCCTTCGGGTTCAAATTTTACTTCCGACAATTTAAAATGATTCGTAATGATGCTACCGCTCCCCATAGTAGTTACACCTCGCCGTTCTGCTTCCTTGACTCTTTGAGCTAATCGTAATATCTCTTCTCTCACATCTTCTTTAACTACGTCGACCTGATTAGCTACTTCCGCCACCTTGCATGTCACTCCTTTTGCCTCCTTGTCCATAACCATTAGTCTCTCTCCTAATCGAGAAATCCTCTTGGAGTTGGTTTTCGCCTTCTCTTTCAACTCTTCAATCCCTTTAGCACATTCCCTCTGATTTTCTTAGATTATTTTATTTTCTTCCCGCATGGCCATTTGCTCTTCTTGTATAATATTACTACTTTTCTTCACTTCCTCCTCAACTTTTTGTTGCACTAAACATTCTACACTCTTTTTAGTAGTTTCCACATGCTTTTCCACATAATCACACACCATCGTTATTTCCTTCTCCATTCTTGAATCGATATCATGTTTAATATTTGCCTCATATTGTCATCTTCTTGTCACACCTATCTTCTGATTGCCGAATACATTCGTCCATTTTTAACAACATATCCTGCTTCATCATTCACATTTCGTCTGAAATTCGTTCACAATTATCGGCTGTTCGTTTTGATTCTTCTCTAATTTCTTCTGTCATCCTCTGACTTAATACTATTTTTTCTTCAATTTTTTCTGCTGTTTTCTGACTTAATTCAATATTTCTTTCCATATTTTCTACTGTTTTCTGACTTAATTCAATTTTTCTTTCCATATTTTCTGCTGTTCGTTTTGATTCTTCCCTCATACACTCCATTAAAGAAATTAACATTGATATTTCGCCACCTTTCTGTTTCTGAGCATCAATTATTTCATTACCTCTCTTTTTCTCGTATTTTAACTTGATCGACTGGTACTGGTGTAGACGTAACATTTGTCATGAAATTCTCTGACTCAGGGTCACCGATATAGCTACTTTTAATATCTACACTAACATCACCACTGTTCAACGATTCAAATCCGCTTCCCCCCACGCGGTCAGAGATATCAACACTACTAATTTCTGCTACACTACATGGAGGAACGAAATATATGGAGGAGAAGTGACGTTAAATTGGTGAAGCAGGCTCGCGCATGCGCAGTGACGGCAGCGGCGATATTGCGCTTCCAAACAATTGCGATGTTCCCAGTATATCCCGAAAACTAAGCAAGATTCGAAAAATTTTATTCTTTATTTTCGATTTGTCTCGTCGTGTTACATAAGAATCGGTCATTAAATTTGACTTTTGCGAAAGTTTTCTTCTCAATTTCAACTCAAGACACCTCACTTTTGATACAGTATATCTCTAGAACTAGGTGAGATATCGAAAATTTTTATTCTTTATTTTTCATTTGTCTCGTCTTTTAAATAAGAATCCATCATCAAATTAGACTTTGACCAATTGTTTCTTCTGAATTTCAACCAAAACCATTTCACATTTGGGACAAAATATCTCGAAAACTAAGCGGGATATCAAAAAAAATTATTCTTCATTTTTATTTGTCATATCGAGTTACATAATAATCCATCACCAGATTGCGACGTCACCTTTATCCTAGAGTCCCTTTGAGGTTTTTGTACATATTCCCCGTGTCTGTATGGAAGCGGCCATGCCCCCTCCACTCCGGCCATGCCCCCGCACTCCTCCGCCCTGCTTCACTTCAATGCGTGGTGAAGGTCTCTTGCGTCGTCTCCATATATTTCCTTCCTCCATGCTACACTATGTAGGCTAATTCCATTTCCCTCCCTTACAGTCGAGTGTTCACCGAAACCAGTCTCTTCGTTGTTGACATTAGCATTATCATTATCATTATTATCCCCCTCTTTAATATTTAATCCAGCATCGCGGTTGACTAATTTTTCACTAATTGTCGCCATGTTAATTACAAATTTACATAAAACACAGTACCGCGGGATAAGTCTGCTATAAAATTATTCCGCCAAATCACACGACAATATTACACATGCAAAATCACTTCACAATTACACAACGCCGTTTTACAACCAAGCTAGACTTTCAAACAGGTACAGAAACCCATTTCAGAATTACTTACTGTGCCAAAAGAACAGCTGCACTCCTGTAAAAATAAATTTTGCGACACAAAATATACACAGCATGTTATAACATCGAAAGTTACAATAGCTGGCATACATGCATATACATACGCTGTTTTATATTTGTTTACTTAATTTAAAAAAAACCTTCCCCCCTGTATTTAATTACTTTCTTTATTACCTTAACTAAGACTTTCACAGCATGTAAATTTAGCTTAAACAGTTTTTTACGGACCTAAATTATTCTTACGACAATTTTTACAGATTTTAAACTTTCAATTCTTACAAACAGTACTCCGTTACTTTATGCTTGTTTTCAAACAGTTCTGCTTAATTCAACCGTTCATTTGCTATTATTTACACCACTTTTTTTTTCAATCAAGTAACAAAATTGTTCCGCAAAAGTTACAACGTTAATTTTTGTTAGTCTTCTCTGTAATTACTGCTACTTTGATTACGCTGAAATTCTTCAAAGAAAATTAAATTGTCTTTTGTACTTGCCACATCTGCGCCGTTATTTCTTCTTTCTTGAAAATACCTGCTACCAGTCGTCGATGTTTTCCTCGCGTCGTCTGCTTCCGAAGAAATTATTCCAGCTCGTAAGCAATGCGACAAATTGCCTAATCCTGGCTTAAGGTTCTCCAATTTGCTAGGCTATCACTGGTATCTTCATTATCATGGCAGTCGTCGCCAATTTGCTAAGTCCCACTGCTAATTTTTTTATATTAACCAGCAGTAAGTAGATATCCCGCTCCTTGCAACATATGGCCCGACTGTTGGTTTTGGCGGTAGCGATATCACTTAGCGTGTTATTACTACTATCCAACAAACCACTTTACAAGTTATACATTTTAGCGCAACGGGTATTATCATCAAATAATTCAATCATTACACTCATTCATTTGCCAAACTTTATTTTATACTTCAAAACACTTGCTACTACAATACACTGCCAACACATTCCTATCCATACATTCTCTCTTAGTCCTCTGTCACCATCTTGACAACTTCACTCCCACTCCACCAACAACAACAGTAGTACCAACTACAACAAACTAAATTATTAAACAAACTTAAAATTACTCACATGTCTAAATAATCTACTTATGCTGTGAAGTCTGTTTAACCTATTTTATTTACAATTATTTTTATAACAATGATTTTGTGAGTGGGATCTCACAATATATATATATATATATATATATATATATAATTAATGTAATGCAAGGCTCTGCAGCATTAGTAGAATGTTGGATATCTGGGGTAGTTAGTAAGTTCTGTGTTCTACATCTACATATATACTCTGAAATTCACAAAATTGTGGGTGGCAGAGGGTGCTCAGCGCCAAAGCTAGTCTGTTTATTGTGCATTCTAATCCCTAATTGTACCAGGGAAAAAAGAATTCATATAAGAATCAGTGCGGCACCTTATTTCTCTAATCTTATCTGTCCTGTCATTCCGACTTAAGTAGGTAGGTGGACGAAGTATTTCACTACACTCGTAAGTGAAAGTGCGAGGACACATGTTTACCATAAAGTTAGTATTATTTATTTTTAACAGTTGGTGGAAGTCTAAGTATGTAGTCGTTGTCAAGGCAGAGAGGGAGGTGGTAATGGCGCGACAGGAATGGTCGCACGTGGAGCTCAAACTCTGTGTATGATAGTAGCACTAATGCACAATTGTCTGTGTATAAAGCATTATACGGGAATGTGTGTAATAACTGTGTATTGCCGGAAGTGGACAGCAAACGCAAGTATTAAATATCTTCAGTTTAAAACGCGCACTGTTCATTGACTCGTAGCAATTGATTTTCATATACTCGCCCTTTAAAAAAATGATTTTGACTGATTAAATCTTTGCGTGGGAGTAGCAAATCCGTATGCGTATCACTGTTCCCATTCGGGCCAACAAAACGCTGGCTACTAATCAGTGTATCGTATTCAAGACATCAAAGAGATCGTTGAGCAATTACGCGAGAATTAGCAGCGGAATGAACAAACTAATTCATTAAGCCCCCTTACAAATTTAAACCTCTCCCTGCAGCGGCTACCCTGCTGCATAGTAGAAGACAGTAGTTCAAAGAAGAATTACAGTGCAAGATTTGTAACCACTCGAGTATGAAGGCCGTATATTAAATATTTACGACCTTGACTTAATGACGGATGTATTACCTAAAGCAAGCGTAGGAACCCTCGATATGTAGTATAGCTTTGGGAAGTTTATGTCAGCTCGGAAATCGGTAACACTATAGAGTCGCCAACTCTTCGCCTATAACTCCGCCCCACAGCCAATTAGAACAATGCTTCTCTTAGAGTATCGAGCACTCGACGAGCTAGCTTTCCGTACACTGTACCAGCAAGTCCGCCTACTACTAGCAGCCACTATGGAGTCATCGTTCATCAAGACATCTTAATAGGTACTCAAAGCTTACTTGATCCACTGTTTAAACCTCCAAGTTAGGAACCTAGCGCATTCGCGGAATAGTCACTCATTTCAAACAGGGTTTACCGTGACGAACCCTCCAGTCTATTACCAATGAAGCAGTGCGTTAACGTTAACCAATCAGTATAGCGCACCGCTAGTAACCATTTATGCAACTGTTATTGAAGCTGAATCCTGTCAATGATGTAAAGTGAATATGCTGATTGGCCTTCAAGTGCAATAAATAAACAATCCATCATATGAGTTGTTATGATTTCTCTAAGATAAATCCCCTCTCCGTAAACTAAAGATGTATGACAGATTTATGCAAATGCATCCCAGTATCAATCGGTGATCATATGCAGTGCCTGCATATCTGAGTAGTAGCTAAGACCACTTACTTCCTTCGCAATATACCCGCAGGCTGGTATCAGGTGGGTGAAGGACGAACCATCCTCTCCCCCTCTCTCTCTGCTATGTAGCTTAAGTGAGTAAAAATTAAGGTTTCACTCGGCCAATCCTCAGCCACGTTACATGATGTTGTCTGATACTAGGGATGTGTAGCGATATTTACCAAATAGCCACCAGCAGAGTGGCGGCGAGCACGGCGTTTGGCAGCGGGCTGAGCAGAGGTCCGGCGCCCAGCATCACAATCAGCAGCAGCATCGCAGAGACCACGCTCGCCAACTGCACACACGACACGCACAAGTCACTAACCAGACCTCTTGAAGCTTATAGCACACTTATTTATATGGTTCTGCACTTCGGACTTCGTCGTAATGTTAGTGGTTAAAATTCTTGTTTTTATACGGTCGCCAGTCGGTTGATCAAAGAATTATATTTATGCGAAAAAAAGTTTACTAGATATGATGAAATATCATCGTTCTCTCCTCTGATTACAGTTCTTCATCATAGAACTTCGTCCCAACAGACTAACAATAGACCAACATACAATAGTCCCCCTTCCTCCCAATAACAATTATTTCTAGTGTCATTATTGGCCGAGATCTGCCCGAAGGGTTCGGCTGCCGATTGGCAGAGTTTCCAATTTCCGCGCATGTACGCATCTATCGTAACTACCTTAACGTAATACGGTAATCCTGGCGGGTATAGCGAACCAACAGATTAACATGGGACCCGAACCACGGAAGTGTTACGGCGTACTTCGCATTTCACAGCAAGCTATGCGAGAGGTGGAGATCGGGTTAAGAGCCTTTGAATTTCTGCTACTGGGCCATACAGCCAGCTCAATGTGATTTGTTGCTATCAAGTATTGACACAAGGACACTACAACACAAGGACACTACAATACAAGGACAAGACATTCACAGACACAACACTAAACACCCATGCCCTCGGCCGGACTCGAACCGGCGACCTTTGGTACGCGGAGCTAGCACTCTAGCCCCTACGCTACCGGGCCGGCCCTTTGAAAATTACTCCTGGAGGACGGAAACATTTGAGGTGTTCAGTTAACCTCACGGGACGCCGCGCCGTTGATATTAGGTGGATGTTTAGGTGGTGTCTCACCTGAGTTCTGCCACCGACTTTCCGCTGCACGGCCGACCTGGAGATGGCGGCGCCGGTCGGCATGGCGGAGGTGGTGGCGGCCGAGATGGCGGCCAGGCCGTGCGCCAGCAGCTCCTGGTTGGCGCGCACCAGGTACTCTCCCCGCGCCACCACGTACGCCATCGACAGCGACACCACGAACGACACCATGGCGACGGGGACGCTGTCCAGCGCCAGCTCCCCCAGCAGCGGCCACGGCGACAGTGGGTTGCGGAGGGGCGGGAAGCCGGTCGGAACGTCCCCCACCACGGACACGTCCCACCTGGCGCGCACAGTGCCGAGACAGGCTTAAGTACTAGACACATCATAATCAACGGCTCTAATATTACCTGTCTCACTCAGAGCAGTCATTATATGCGCGAAAGGAATGTGGACTAGAACTGGAAGGATTTAGGCCATGGCCTTATGGAGGAACTAGCCCAACCCTCGCCTGGAGTGGTTTCTGGAAACTCTGAAAAGTAAAAATCTGGATGGCTGGACAGGGGTTCGACCCACGTGCTCTCGTCTGCGAGGCGAGGACGTTACCACTCATCCACCACTATTGGTGATTCAATTTTAACAGATCGCGAGACACGGCAATGTTGTTGACTTGTTTAAATCACTGGAGTTAGCCGGTCATTAAACGAGGCTTCCAATAATATCGCATTTTACCATTTCCAAGCAACTCTCTGGTGTCCGTTCCATTCCGTTCCCACAAGCTCACAATACTAAAGTGTCAGAGATTTACGCAATAAAGAAGAACCTCAAACAAATACACGTTAGAGAAAGTACAGAGGAGAGCCGCTCGATTCGTGACTGCTAGTTATAGTCCTTACGTAAGTGTTACAGAGCTGATACGTGGGTTAGGCTGGGATTGTTTGGCGGACAGATGACGTTTTCGTTTGAATTTGTTGGAGAATATGCAAAAATATTTAATTTACGAGTGCAACGAAATACTTCTTCCGCCAACCTATTTAGGTCGCAATGACAGGAGGGATAAGATTCTAGAAATAAGATGCCATACTGATACATTTATCTATTCTTTCTTTCCTCGTTCTGTTCAGGATTGTAATGTACTGAAGTAGGATTAGTGTTTAGCACCCTCTGCCACCCACAGTAATTGTGAATTGCAGAGTATAGATGTAGATGTAGAAGACAGCTCAAGCCTAATATCAGATTAAACCCTCTGCCGCTCACAAAGGCAATCAACTTTTTATATATATAAAACAAAGCTTTTCTCTTCTACTCATGCTTCCTTTTTCATACTGTTATTCTTACTGTTTTCTATGCACAATTATCTCTTAATAATTAAGACTTCTGCCTTTTGACAAGTCGACTTAAGAGAAAGTTGTTCCCTTACTGCTGCATGACAAGTAAACTAGGTTTCGGTGGTGTGATGGGAGTCACCTCTTGTGCACGTCGACGAAGGTGCAGATGGCGGTGGCGATGATGATCACCACCAGCTCCGCGGGCACCAGTCTGAACACTTTGGGCAGTAGGGAGTATAGCATGAGGCCCAGCATGGTGCACAGGGTGATGACGAAGCTGGCCCAGTTGACGGGCACGGCGCCGGTCAGGATATCGCGGTAGATCCTGAAGATCTGGAAGCTGCCGTGGTAGGGCAGCAGCTTGATAGGCACGCCCAGCATCTCCTTGAGCTGCGACGTGAACACGTGGACGGCGGCGCCAGTCGTGACGGCGCTGACCAGCGTCTGGGACAGGATGCGGCACAAGACGCCCAGGCGCAGTGTCCCCAACATCAGCAGCATCGCGCCCTGCAGCATCGCCACGCCGCAGTACACCTCCTCCGCCGAGTACTGCCCCTCGTGCGTGTGCTTCCGGACTATCTGCACGCAAACATTAGACCACACATCGCTTACATGATACTTCTTCCATTACCAAGAACATGTCGAGTCCGATAGGCTTTTATCCCGGACTCACACATTCCAACTCTTCCCATTGATTACAAAAGGAAACCAACACTATATATAAAGTGATGAGATTGGTAACACTGCTAGCTATCTGGCAACGCTGTGTCTAACGGTATGTGCTAGAACCTTCCTCATGATCACTCCGAGTTTCGACTCCGTTCAGCCAACTCATTATTTTTTGACAACGCCATCAGTGAAGTTGGGTTTTACGAAAATGGAGCATCGCATTTAAAGTTGTGCAATCATGTTTTGTGTTAAACTTGGGGAATCTGCGAGTGTGACCTTTGAAAAGTTGAAACAAGCCTGTGGGGAACACTGCTTGTTAAGAGCAGAAGTTCTCCATTGGCACAAATCGTTTTTGGAACGCCAAGAACACGTTGAAGATCCACCTCGCTGAGGCAGACCTTCAACTTCAAAAAACTGACGAAAACGTTGAGCGTTTGAGAATTTGTTTCTCCAGGACAAACTGTCAACCAAGTGTTTTCCAAAGGTGTCCTTGAAAGGCTCAGAAAAAGATTAGTGTGAGACCAGACATTGCAGACAAGTAGATGCTTCATTATGACAATGCTCCGTTTCACACGGCATTTTCCATCAGTGACTTATTGACCTCAAAACGCATTCCTGTTGTTCCTCAACCCCCCCCCTCCCCCCTGATCACCTGATTTAAGTCCTTGTGACTTTTTCCTTTTCCCGTAATTAAAACATGTCTTCTAAGGATGTGATTTTGGAACTCTGGAGAACATTCAAAAGACAGTGACCGAGCAGTTAAGAGCCCTACCAGTTGAAGCCTTCCAGCGCTGCTACCAAGAGTGGAAACAACGACTCCGCCGGTGTATAGCTGCCCAAGGGAATTACTTTGAAGGGGATAATAGTGTTGTTTGAAAAAAAATAAAAACTTTCTTAAGTAAAAAATCAGCCTCATTACTTTCCTCACACACCTCATAATGTAACAGTTACACTCTAAAAGTAAAACTTCACAGGTCTGATAGTTTCGTTTTGATCGTATCCTGTGAAATCTTCATATTGCTAACATAAAACTTACATTACCACAGCGAACATCATTCACAATCCATTTTTACCTCTCCACTACAGATCCCGAATGCAACGATCTTGAATTTACTCGCTATGCCAGTACACTACGACGAACGCAACACTTTTCAATCATATTTCCTCAGTTATAACAAGAATAACTATAACATAACTCTAAAAGAAAAACTCTTTCGCGTTAATTTTAAGTTGAAGGCTAGTCTTCCAACAATTTTAAAAAGTAATTTTCAATTACTAGTTTTTGTACTGCTTGTACACAGACGGAAAAAAAAATCCCAACATCAAGAAAAAATTATTGTAGAGTAATGAAATTTGGACAATGCATTTGTCAAGTTAACATGTTTAATTGATTAAATTTTCAAGATCACAGGTTAATTTAAGCTCAAGAAAATGCATTTCAAATGTGAAATACTGTTAAATTAATAGCCGGTGTAACCTCCAGAATTTTGAATGCAAGCCTGCAAACGTGAATGCATTGTGTCATACAGGTTTCGAATGTCACTTTGTGGTATGGAGTTCCATGCTTGTTGTACTTGTGCTGTCAATACTGGAACGGTCAGTGCTGGCTGTGGATGATGCTGGAGTTGTCGTCCAATGATATCCCATACGTGTTCAATTGGAGACAGATCTGGTGATCTCGCAGGC
This sequence comes from Vandiemenella viatica, assembly GCA_031002005.1. Lineage (NCBI taxonomy): Eukaryota > Metazoa > Arthropoda > Insecta > Orthoptera > Morabidae > Vandiemenella > Vandiemenella viatica. The sequence goes on along the minus strand of JARYHS010011408.1, from coordinate 4,022,294 downwards.
CAAGGTAACATGTCGACACTCTGTAGAGCACGTTGCGAGACAACAGCGGTATGAGGGCGAGCGTTATCCTGTTGAAAAACTCCCCCTTGAATGCTGTTCATGAATGGCAGCACTACAGGTTGAATTACCAGACTGACGTACAAATTTGCAGTCAGTGTGTTTGGTATAACCACAAGAGTGCTCCTGCTGTCATAGGAAATCGGTTACTTCAAGGACAGCTCCGAGCCAGGCGCCCTGTAGCGTGCATTCCACTGACTACAAGCCATCGCCGTTTGCGACTCCAGTGGTGTCAAGCCAGAGCTCATTGGAGGACGGAGTGGAGATCTGTTGTGTTTTCTGATGAAAGCAGGTTCTGCCTTGGTGCCAGTGATGGCCGAGTGTTGGTCAGAAGGAGGCCAGGGGAACGCCTGCAACCAAACTGTCTGCGGCCTAGACACACTGGACCTACACCTGGAGTCATGGTCTGGGGAGCAATTTCCTATGACAGCAGGAGCACTCTTGTGGTTATACCAAACACACTGACTGCAAATTTGTACGTCAGTCTGGTAATTCAACCTGTAGTGCTGCCATTCATGAACAGCATTCAAGGGGGAGTTTTTCAACAGGATAACGCTCGCCCTCATACCGCTGTTGTCTCGCAACGTGCTCTACAGAGTGTCGACATGTTACCTTGGCCTGCGAGATCACCAGATCTGTCTCCAATTGAACACGTATGGGATATCATTGGACGACAACTCCAGCATCATCCACAGCCAGCACTGACCGTCCCAGTATTGACAGCACAAGTACAACAAGCATGGAACTCCATACCACAAAGTGACATTCGAAACCTGTATGACACAATGCATCACGTTTGCAGGCTTGCATTCAAAATTCTGGAGGTTACACCGGCTATTAATTTAACAGTATTTCACATTTGAAATGCATTTTCTTGAGCTTAAATTAACCTGTGATCTTGAAAATTTAATCAATTAAACATGTTAACTTGACAAATGCATTGTCCAAATTTCATTACTCTACAATAATTTTTTCTTGGTGTTGGGATTTTTTTTTCCGTCTGTGTATATGTTTGGTAGTATTTGTACTTTTTCTCAAGTTGCTGTTGACACATGTTACGTGACTGTCGAAACTGTCATAAAATTTATGACTAAAAGAAGTTTCTCAGTGAATCACCACAACGATTCGTCATAGATTTGAAATTCGCTGCAGTCACTGAGAGTCGGTTTCAGTCTTCAGCGATGAGATGACTGTACAGTTGATCATTCTTCTTTTTTTATTGTAAAATACCTCCAAATTTGTTTCTCAATTTGTTTCAACCCGAGGGCCACTAAAATGTCAAAAAGAATTTTAAGGTCCGCTAACTTATACGGGCGTAATTCTTTCCCTCTGTTTAGTTTATTACATTCGCATGTATTCTTGTTGAGACCTACACCTACAAGGCCCTGATAAAACAGACCTTAAATTAATCCTTAAAGGAACGCCGCTGTCTTTGGTAACGACTGAGAAAGTACAAACAATGCGGTAATATCCTCGCATCAGGAAAGGCGTAAAGAATAACGATTAATTGCTATCTTTGTTATTGATCTTATTCGTGGTGTACTAAACTTTCTCTGATAAGATTCTCGGAGTGATGGACTAGCATGTGTTTAAACATTTGCATTTGGTTTTAAATGACAGAAATTTCTATTCTTACGAAATACAGGGTGTCCAGAAAAGGACTCCCTGATTTCAAAATTAAATATCTCGAAAACAAAGATCGATAGAGGAATGCAGTAAACGGTGTGTTTATCGTGACAGCTGTAAGAAGTGTATACAGCAGTTTGAAATAATAGTTACAAAAGCTGCTAACAGATGGCGCTGTAATCGCCATACGTAATGCCTAAATAGTGATCCGAAGCTCAGGGTAGTGCCAATGGTGAACATTTTGAAAACATTGTGATGTGATTGTTTGCAAAGATTGTTTTCATACGATTATTTCACTTATGTATGCTGATATGAGCTGTACAGCGTACAGCGTACAATGTACAGCGCCATCTGTTAGAAGCTTTTGTAACTATTATTTCACACTGCTGTATACACTTCTTACATCTGTCACAATAAACATACCGTTTACTGCATTCCTCTATCGATCTTTGTTTTCGAGATATTTAATTTTGAAATCAGGGAGTCCTTTTCTGGACACCCTGTAGTTTCGAAGTAAAATTGAATTACTATTATTTATTTGATTGATATATATACTGTGATTACCTACATATTGTGTAAACTTTCTCTGAGTTTCTAATAAGCATCCCTGTTTCTTCTGTCAAAAAAGTTCTTATGTTGTGACCTGGACCTATTACAGGATACAGAGAATACTGACGATACATCGGGTGCTCCTCTCCTTACATTAATTTTTGACTCTAGTCGTCGTAAATAAACAAAAGCACTGTAATTTTTTAAATCTGTGCCTCGCGTTATCTTAGTTACCTCCGGCCTCCTCATTGTTATGCAGTTATCCTCACAGCAGACAACTGCCTTTCATCTGGTAACGCAGTTACGTTGTATTTTAACAATGCAAGTGCAAATAATATCAATGAATTATTTATTTGAAATTTACACTTCTTTTTAACACTATAAGCGCAAATAAAGCCAATGGTTAGCGAAACAGTGCTGTGGTGGTGGCCATTGTAACTAACAGTTCGGCTTTCATCGGAATCGCAAAAAGGGTTCCGAGTTATCGAGGTCACGTCCTGCCTCCAGGTTCTACGAATTTTATTATTAAGGTGGATTTTTACGGATTTATGTTTTGTTACGATACCTTTAATTCAGATAGAATTGAATTTGTAATAAGCTGTCTGCCCTTTGAAATGCCGAGTTACACCACACCTGAAGCTAGGTATATGAGTGAGCTGTGCACCTGCCCCGTCATGACGCACGTGACGGCGAAGGTGCCGACGGACACGTGGTGGGACGTGCCGAACACCGCGTAGACGAGCACGGGCACGAAGGCGGCGTACACGCCGGCCATGGGCGGCGCGTGGGCGAGCAGGGCGTAGGCCATGCCCTGCGGCACCTGCATCACGGCCACCAGGAAGCCGGCCGCCAAGTCCGCCCGCAGCGACTCCCGCCAGCTGTAGCGCGGCAGCCACTCCAGCACAGGCACGATCTGACACACGCGAGGCACAGTCATCAGCGTTGGATGTGCGGTGACACTTCACACGCTGCTCTGGAAACCTTACCAACGAAAGAACAAGCTTTAGTTCATCGGGAGGGTGAGACCACTTGGATCTGTGCAGCTGCCGTTAAAGGTTGCAGCAGATGTAATATTGGGGAAACTGATGTAGCCATGCCTATAACAGATTCTCCCATATCTACCGGCGTTCCTGCAACCCGGGTTGAAGAGTTGGAGGCTGTGCGTCGGTCGCCTGTCGGTGACTGGCGTATGGCTTCTAGACTTCGAAGCCGCACACGGGGGCAGTCGAGCAGGCTTAAAGGCAAAGATGCTGAACTTGTTCGACTGTCCAACCAGTATGATGTATTGTCTGAGGCTGACCCAGTCCCACAATTGTCATCCTGCGAATTGACGGAACCCCAGACCGCTAGGTCTGAGCAAACGCAGAAGGGGATTTTGGTAGTTGGGAGCTCTAATGTTAGGCGGTTATTAGATCCCCTTAGGGAAATGGCGGATTCCTCGGGGAAGAGATCCAACGTCCATTCAGTGTGTCTTCCGGGTGGCCTGATCCGAGTTGTGGAGCAGGCCATCCCGTATGCCATAGAACGGGCGGGATGTAGCCAACTACAGATTGTGGCTCATGTCGGCACCAACGATGCTTGTCGCCTTGTGTCAGAGGTTATCCTCTTTTCCTTCCGGCGGCTGGCTGAAAGGGTGAACTATGTGGACAGTGGCCGCAAGATATCGGCAGATCTAACCATCTGTAGCATCGTCGACAGAGTTGATTGTGGACCTCTGGTTCAGAGCCGTATTGAGGGGCTGAACCAGAGACTACGACGTTTCTGTGATGATATTGGCTGCAGATTCCTCGATCTTCGCCATACGGTGGAGTCATGTAGGGTTCCCCTTAATAGGTCAGGTGTGCACTACACACGTGAATCGGCTACACGGGTGGCAGGGGCCGTGTGGAATGCACTGGGTGGTTTTTTAGGCTGAGGGAGGAAGACCCGAAACACGAAATACAGTTACGGGCAACCCAATCAGATACAACACCGGAATGTAGGAGCAACGTAAAAGAATCTCGCCAGTTAAAAGTTCTCGTAATCAACTGTAGAAGCGTTTGTAAGAAACAACCGGAACTTGATAGCATTATTTGTAGCACAGAAGCGGATATCCTTATCGGTACAGAAAGTTGGCTAAAACCGGAAATAAGTTCCGCCGAAACTTTTAAAGATAGCATGAATGTTTTTCGTAAAGACAGATTACATTCTCATGGAGGTGGGGTATTTATAGCTGTGAGTAAATTTCTCCCATGTAATGAAATAGCAGTCGATACGATCTGTGAAATCGTATGCATTAAACTCAATGTTACTGGGTCAAAACTCATCATAGGCGCCTTCTACCGTCCACCCGATTCCGATATAGCTATCGCCAAGGAATTAAGAAATAATGTAAACAGTATAGCTAGCCGTTTTCAGGATCACGCTATGATTCTAGGAGGCGACTTCAATCTGCCTTATATTGACTGGCGTAATTACGTTCTCATTACAGGTAGCAGGGATAAGGCAGCTTCTGAAGTAATTCTCGATTTGTTCTCAGATAATCATCTCGAGCAGCTAGTTAATGAACCTACGCGGTGTCATAACGGAAGCGAAAATATTTTAGATCTGCTGGTTACCAACAGGCCAGAATTATTCACCGACATTTCAACGACCACAGGTATAAGCGATCACAAAGCGGTAATTGCAACAATCAGACTAATGACCAAGCTAAAAAGGAGACGGCGGATTGTATACAGATTCAGTAAGGCCTCTAAGGATTGTTTTAGAACCTACCTGAGGAATAATTACCATAACTTCAAGTCAAAAAAGGAAGAGATGTGGCATCGATTTATACGAATAGTCAGGGAAGGTATGGATATACATATACCGAAGCGGACAATAAATGGGGAGGATGATCTACCGTGGTACACATGCGAAGTCAAAGGATTACTCAAAAAACAAAGGAGGATACACTCACGCTCAAGAAGGAAGGGGTGTCGCAGCGATTTAGAAACCTTAGCTGAGTTATGAGGACGTATTAAGAATGTAATGCGCGAGGCCTTTTACGATTTTCATTCCAACTCTCTGTCTAAGAGTCTCACAGAAAACCCAAAGAAATTTTGGTCGTATGTACGAAAAGTCAATTGTACCAATAGCAATATTCCAGCACTAATTCGTGAAGGTTCCGAGGTTAATGAAAGCCGCAATAAAGCTAACGTACTAAATACTGTATTCAAAAATTCATTTAATGATGAAAATAAGGATAGTGTTCCCGTTTTCCCACGCCGTGTCGAGTTGGTGATGGAATCATTATGAATAGATACTGCAGGTATCATAAAGCAATTAGAGCTCCTGAAGTGGGGGAAAGCACCGGGCCCAGATGGAATTCCAGTAAGAGTATTTTCAGAATATGCGGCGGAAATTGGGCCATTTCTGTCTGATATATTCAGTAAATAATTAGAAAAGCGAAAAGTACCCTCAGAATGGAAAATCGCGCAAGTAACTCCGATTTTCAGGAAAGGTGATCGAAGTGATCCTGGAAACTATCGTACCATATCTATAACATCTGTTTGTAGTAGAGTTATGGAGCATATTATATGCTCGAACATTATGAAATTTCTAGACGATAATAATTTGCTTACGACAAATCAACACGGATTTCGGAAGAAAAGATCATGTGAAACACAGCTGGCCCTATTTACTCACGACGTCATGAAAGTTATTGATGCAGGTTCACAAGTAGATGCCATTTTTTTAGATTTTCAGAAAGCCTTTGACTCTGTGCCACACAACCGCCTTTTTGCGAAACTACGAGCGTACGGTAGATCGGATCAGCTTTGTGAATGGATAAAGGATTTTCTAACTGGTCGCTCACAGTATGTCGTCGTTGAGGGAGAAAGTTCTTCTAATCTAGATGTTATATCTGTGCTACCTCAAGGAAGTGTAATAGGACCACTTCTTTTCTTAATTTTTATAAACGATCTCGGAGACAAAGTGAAAAGCCTATTTAGATTGTTTGCTGATGATGCGGTTATTTATAGGGAAGTAAGAAATTTGGCAGATTGCTTAGAAATTCAGCGTGATATGGATATTATTTTGGCATGGTGCGCTGAGTGGCAACTTACACTAAATTGTAAAAAGTGCAAGACAATGAGCATAACTAACAAAAAGAATCCAATTGTTCAGAAATACGAGTTAAACAATTCTGTTATTGATATGGTCGAATCTATGAAATATTTGGGAGTAACAGTACAAAGGAACGTGAAATGGGACTTACACATAATTCGTTAGTAGGTAGAGCTAATTCTAGGCTGAGATTCATCGGTCGAATATTGAAAAATTGTAATGAACAAACAAAGGAGATAGCGTACAAATCTCTTGTGCGTCCATATTTGGACTATTGTTGTGCCATTTGGGATCCATTTCGTAAGGGGTTGATCAAAAGTATAGAGAAAGTACAGAGAAGAGCCGCTCGATTCGTGACCGCTTGCTACAGACCTTATGAAATCCTCACAGAACTGATTAGTAGACTAGGCTGGGAGTCTCAGGTAGATAGACGACACACGTTACGTTTAAACTTATTGGTAAACATGCGTACTCCCACTTTCACTTTTGAGTGTAGTGAAATACTTCTTCCACCAACCTATTTGAGCCGGAATGACAGGAAAGATAAGATTAGATAAATAAGGTGCCGCAATGATTCTTATATGAATTCTTTTTTCCCTCGTACCATTAGGGATTGGAATGCACAACAAAGAGATTAACTTTGGTTCTGAGCACCCTATGCCATCCACAATTTTGTGAATTGCAGAGTATATATGTAGATATATGTAGATGTAGATCGTCCCACACTGTAACTAACTAGCGGCTGTTCGCCACAGTCAAGTTGGATTCGCCTCTGATCAACCACTCCCCGATCAGTTTCACTGAAGATATGTGATCATAGGATCAGAGAAATTATGTTCCGTGTTCACTTAGTGCTAGTAATGAGCAGGAATCAGCGATACAAATGAAAACATGTAGTTGAAAGAATGGAGTGACTTTAATAACTTCAATAAAGATAAGCACATAGACACTTGAGACAATTGAAAAATACTGCATAAAATAGCTCTCATGGAAGAAATCTCTTACTAATAAAATCCTGTTACTCGGAATATTCTTTCTAAGCCAGCACAAGGGAATAAATGCATCAGCGTTTACCTAATAAGTTCTTCATGCCTACTGGCAACGTGGTCCATCCTGAGACTCGGCGAAAGAGCTCTCTCACGTAGAAGCGGAGTGGGGGAAGTCATGTGACATTAGTTCTATTCGCTTAAAACACCTTACTAAAGGCGTTTTGAATGTACCCTGGAGGGGAGGCCTCTTCTCACGGGAAGAGAACCTGTTAACCTTGGACTATGCTGCTTCGGGTGGAATTAAATTACATGGCTGTAGCTTGAAAAAAATTATACCGAGTAAAAATTACAATATACTATAGCTAAATCCCTCAATATACTACAATACGATATCCGCTTAGGGCAGTCGCTGAGGTGACGGAACTGACGGGGCGTATCGGGTCTTGGTATCCGAGGCAAACCCTCGGTGTTTACTCTTAACGCTGCTGATGGACTATGCAATCGCATTGTGTGGGTAACGGGTATTGTCAGTAGCATGAGACGTGCTATAGGGGTTCGCGCAACTGCTCCCGCGGCGACTCTTCAAACGTTGCGAGGGGAGACTTGATAAAGGTGGATTCCCACGGCGCGTGGATTTGCCGGTGCAGCAATCGGCAGCGTGCCGTGGGAAGGGTGCCGCCTGTGCTGGCGGCGTAGGCGCACCTCTATCACTCCCCCAGTAGGTAAAGATCAAACGCCCGGGTGGCTGAAACGACTCTAGGTGACGTGGTGGGGAGGTGACAAGGGTTAGCCGGTGGCGCGTGCTGATCCGTACAGCTCGGCCTACAAAACCACGGGCCATGGGAAGCCAGCTTCATAAGAGTGCTAACTAAGGAGAGGGCAAATACCACGGGACTCGCCGGTGCTCCCTCTAGACCATATATGGGCAACCCCCGGCCCCCGGGCCGGATCCGGCCCTCCACCAACATCAGTCCGGCCCGCGAGAGATTCAGAAATTTCAAATAACGCTTCAAACTCAAGTCTCCCATTAATTTTCATTTGATTTTTCTATTTGTTTTTGTTAATTTGCTTTTTGTATGTTTGATTATCCTATTGCAATTCTAGCAAATAAAAAATTAGTGAATTTTTATCGCCTTTTTATTTACTACTATCTACTTTTTTCTTACCTACGGCCCGCGACCTGATTAAGTCCGGCCCGCGGCCTGATTAAGTCCCGAAATTACGCCCTCAGCTAACCAAAGGTTGCCCATACCTGCTCTAGACTAGTGGATTACGCACGGTGGTCTCTCAGGTGCCTCCGATGACGAACCTTGCCTTACGGCGTGAAGCCGGGTGAAACGCGTACTAAGAGAGTGTATATAAAACGTAGGCACTAGTAGAGATACATCAAGAAGCGGAAGTCATCATTTGCGACTAATGTCCACCAGTAACTAATTTCTACATGAATTGTCAGTGAAAACTGAGTAGTTGTGCTTGGTATACTTGAGTTTGTTGTCTTCCGTGATTTATTTCTCTTCAGTTTGAGAATAGTCATGAATTTACTTGGTTGGGGGGTATTACTGGCCCGTTTAATAGCACTGATCTACCTGACTTTCGCTGTAACATTTATTTGACTCACGCACGCTCTCGTTACTATAGTATACGCAATCCGGTGATATGTTTTTGCTTACCTATCATCACAAAAACAACAGTGTAGCCGTGACAACAAGTGAAATCCATACAAAGAGATACCGGCGTGTACAGAAACATGCAGCGAAGTAAACTGCGCACATTTACAAGTCTTCTAAAACATTTTAAACATTTTTGTACTGTTTCAGGAAGCAGTGAGGATTGATTTCATTACGTTTCAGCTGCATCTAACGATGTCTGTCAGTCCTTGTATTTAATTATCCGGTAATTTGTCTTAAAGAAGCGACAGCTATCCTTGGAATACCAACATGGGAACAGCCAGTGAGATAAGGCTATCGCGTGTGTCCAGTGAGCTGACACATGTGGCACCGGGCTGTCCGCACCTGCTTGGCGAAGTGCAGTGCATTCTGTCTGGTGAAGCGGCTCGCCAGGTCGGAGAAGAAGCGCGACCAGCCCACGGGGGAGGGGGGGCGAGCGGGGGATGAGGCGACGGAGATTCGTCGCGACGCGGACGCGCCGCTCTTGCTGAAGCTGCGCAGCGTCGGCCGGCGCTGCATCACCGCCTCCGGCCGCCACAGCAGCGCCGTCCTGATCACAAGTCACCACTAAATCAATTAATCTAAATAACAAAACAAACAGCGTCTATTTCACATTACTGGCAATTACTTTTTTCTTCAACAAATAACTTTCATCTGTTGACCAAATATACTTTTATAACGGTAATATTTTTTTTCTTTCTATTTTATTTCTCCCAGGTGAATTCCGGACGACGGGCTGATGTGGGGTCAGAAAGACCTGGAAGGGATTAGGATAAGAAATGCGAAGGAGTTCGGCCATGGCCTTTTCAAGGAACCATCGCGGCATTAGCCTGGAGTGATTTCGGGAATGAGAAACCGAAATCATGAGAAGGGTTTCAACCACAACAAAAAAAACAAAAAAACTAGTATTCAGTTTCACCAACACAACAAAGACTGAATAAATTCTTTCTAATTTCATTTTTTCTTAAAAAATGGGCTGAAGATAAACATTGATGAGCGAAAATTTTGTACAGGTTTACTGGTCTTAATATTAAATTCCATCCATCCAGTGGTCAGAGACAACTCTTTTCTGTTCCTTGAGGGATTTGTTAGTCGTTTAACCATTGTTCCACTTAGTATTCGGCACAGAAATTCCGAACGAACAATTACAGAACATTAATTTCCTTTTATTAATAAATAAATAACGCCAAAGCAATTGACTTTTTTTGAATTATTGGTCTCCCGTACGCGTTTCACTTCTTTAGCAGAACCATCATCAGCGGGTTTTTTTCTGTTAATTATGTACAAAAGTTGTAAACAGGTTATGTTTTGTTTGGTACAGTGGAATGAATTATTATCTAACTTATATTCTACTTACATTTGTGGTTTAATGCATTTATTTTTGCTCCGTTCTCAGCATCAAAAATGCAAAGGCACTGATGCTGAGAACGGAGCAAAAAGAAATGCATTAAACCACAAATGTAAGTAGAATATAAGTTAGATAATAATTCATTCCACTGTACCAAACAAAACATAACCTGTTTACAACTTTTGTACATAATTAACAGAAAAAACCCGCTGATGATGCTTCTGCTAAAGAAGTGAAACGCGTACGGGAGACCAATAAATCCAAAAAAGTCAATTGCTTTGGCGTTATTTATTTATTAATATTATTAGCAATTGAGGAAAATGATCCACAACATCCAGATATTAATTTCCTTATTTTGTTGGCTTAGTAGCTGCTGAATGCAGTGGTATTTTCCACAGGTAGACCTTTGATATCACATTTATCGACCACTAATAAAAAGTGTTAAACACGGCATCTCAAAAACCATTCACTAGGAGCAACTTCAGAGTCTAAACAGTGCGACCGTCTCCTGCTGCTAACAGGGTGGTCACCCCTAACAGCTGCCGCACTCTCAGCGGTGCCAACACACACAAAACAAAATTCGCAACAACGCGGAATGAAGATAAATGCCAAGAACAAGCAGCTTAATACATACACAGATAAATAACTAAAGGTTCTACATTGTGCCCACAAAATTGTTTGTTGAAAACCAGGAGTGTAAATATCTTGGCATGAAATTTCATAATATACTCAACCAGCTGGCCAGGAAATTTATGCAGATGGTAGGAGAAGACTTCAAGTCCTTCATTTACCGGGAAGAGTGATGAGGGGATGTACCAGAGAAACGAGGGAACTGTTTTGGAAAACCTTGGCCAAAACATGGTGATGTAATATAGGAATCGCATTATAGGTTTCAAATAGAGGGTAATGGAGGGGGTGCAATGCCGCAGAACGCAATCAGTAAGTGACATGTTTAAGGAGCTGGAATGGGATTCACTGGAAGAGAGGAGGAGGGGGAAGAGAGAACTGTGAATATTCCAAGTGTTTACTAGTGATAAGGCTTGGAAGAAAATTGGTGGAAGATTTAATAGTAGCGTATAACAGAGAATAGATGTCCATGACCATACGCTATAACTCGATTTCAGAGTTAAGGGAACGTGCATAAACCACGTAGCTCCATTTTGGCCTCCTGTGAACCCCCCATGTAGCCCTACGTGGCGTTTGCCTCTCCCCCCCCCCCCCCACGTAGCACGTAGCTTTTTTCACTTTTGATTCCAGAAGACATTTTCTAGGGTTTTCTCTTGTCAGACTATTGCAAATTACATAAGGAGATAATTTATTGAGGGAAATAAATCTTCACATGCTGTTGTGAGTTCTGTTCCTCATTTTAACTGTGAAAAATGGTATGAAAGGAAAGTTTCGTGGCCTGGCTTGAACCCCCCCCCCCCCCCCCCCCTTGGACCGAGCCACGTAGTTTGTGCACGCTCCCCAAGGACAATGGAAAATTTTCTTTTGTAGGTGATGAGTGACGAACTGGAATAAATTACTAAGGGAAATTATGAATAGTTTACTAAAAACACCTGAACAATTTAAAATTAAATTTCGTAAAAGACAAAAAGTAGGTGGGTGGGGAAATTATACTAAAAGAATTTAAAACAATAAATAAAGATAAATTGAACGTGTAGGGAAATGGGCAGCTGATAATGAGTGCTCTCCAGTTAATGCTAAGCTTGTTAATGCTATTCAAATTTTATTTGCCCACAGATTGTACAAATCTGTTCCAAACTCATAACGGCCATATCTGGTATTTTACGTGACCTTGGATGAGTTATTTATTGCTAATTAAACAGTCTCAACAGTAAGACAGGAAAATGCATTACATAAAGCAAATAAGGTCATTATAAAACATGTAAGTAGTTACGTTCATCCCTGGACTAGTAGCATTTACATATTAAGTACATTTTTAACAGTGCCGTGGTGTACAGCTATCTGTCTGTTAGTTTACTATACTGATGCCACAAATCGTATTGTATTGTACCTATTGCTCTTTCTGAATCATACATAATTCAAGGTAAAGATGATATGGAATAACAAAACGCGTATTACATCATATTTAAATTTGTAATATAGTTGCATAAGATAAAAAACTCGTTTATTTTATGTAAGGTGTAACAGTTAACATAATATCTCTATGATTACTTTCCAAATGCCGGACAGAAATAATAAAAATATTAATTTAAATCAGCGTGATTGTTGTAACCCTTCGAATAATGTCCTTTCCGTGACAAATAATCGTTTCATTTGACATCTAAATTATACACAACGTAGGCCTAATGATTTGGAGGAGATTTCAGCAGGCGAGGATAACTCCTACATTTACAACACTGAAGACTATGTACTTCCGATGTTTCATATCATCGGAGAAAGTTTACTGTTCGTTTCTTGCTCGAATATGGTAGTGTAGTATGGGACCCTCATTTTACGTATCAAATACAGGAGTTGGAGAGGGTGCAAAGAAGGGCTTGCTAGATTTGTTTCTGGAAATTATCGCAGAATGCAATCAGTGACGGATATGATAAAGGAGCTGGAATGGGATTCATTGCAAGACAGGAGGAGGATGAGGAGGGTCATGGGAGTGTACAGGGGCATATACTGGTGATGAGGCATGGAAAGATATTGCAGTAGGTATGAAAGTAGTGCATGGAAGGGAAAAGATGACCATGACCACAAGCTGGCACTCGATTTCAGGCACAAGGGTGTAGGAAGATTCTCTTTTTTAGGTAAGGGTGTCAGGGATTGGAATGAGTTACCAAGAGAAACGATGAATAATTTACCGAAAACTTTGAAGGAATTTAAAGGAAAAAATTTGTAGAGGGCAAATGTAGGTGGGTGCAGGATAGGGGGAAGATAGCTGTGTAGGGAAATTGCCACCGGAGCCTGTGCTCCATTGCAATTAAATTAAATTAAATTAAATATTGGTTGGAATCTACCAGGATTAATCTTTCATAATAATTTTCCAAAAAAGAATTTATATCTTATGCATTTGTAAATATTATTCCAGAGGTGCAGTCAGTAAATTAATTTTAATTCCATTCTGCCAAATATAGCAGTAATAGAAGTGATTTAACAAAAATTATGGCTGTTAATTCTGGTAGTGACTCGTACATACCCACGCAGCTACTAACTTACAAGCGGCTGAGTTAATGAAGTGATACTATGTCAGTTAAAACTTCAAGGAAAAGAAAATCTCTGAATTCCCACACTATGCAGCACCGCGCAATGTTAGCTATCATTTTGGTCCAGGATGCAATGATTGCAATGATGTGGAGCTACTTCCATCCGCATCAAGTAATGACGGTTCAAGCTTACGTCGCGATACACGACGTCGCTAACTTAAGATAAAATGATTGTATCAATGCGTATGTGATTGAGACTTTGATTTTGTAGTGCCAGTATTAATGGAGACTGTGGTTAGGTTGAAATTCAGCCTGGACCAGTGAACTTTTTTGTCACAGCAGAAGGCTCAAGGAATTCAGTTATTTAATTAATTTTCTAAGCACTATGTCACGTTGTGACCTCATGTATCGCGACGTAAACTGCTTCCGTAATGACAGCAATAAAATGGCGTTCAAGAAAGCAAATTTTGTTGTTAATTGAAACTAGTTTCCTGATGTCTTCTATTAAAAATTATGTCAGTTGATATTCTGGTGTAGGTTACGTTTCAACTCAATAACAGCCTCCGTGAGTATTGCTTGTGTAAACTGTTATCACATGCGTATTAATACATCACTTCATCAGAATCTGCAGCTAACCTCGTACTCAAACAACCTCTTACCTCCAAACAGTGCTGAATAGGTCCAGTTTTTGCTCAGTTTGTTTGACATTTACACTAATATTACGTCTTCATTCGGAAGGCACATCGAAGTTTCGATTAATCTACTATCACTCTCACTGTGTCATTAGAAACATATTGTCTGCGATGTTCACTACTGTTAACAAAGATATTGAATCAACGAGTAAGTAAGAATTTTGTTTTCCGATCATTAATATCTTTGTACAACATTAATCAGAGGGACTGCATATAATTTCTAATTTTATTGCATAAACATTGAGAAATTTAGTTTTTGTGGTCTGTTTTAGGATTAGCAGTGTGTACTGGAGACGACGGCTCACATAGGAAATTATAACAATGGAAATCATAATGAAGTGTTCACAAGTCCTCATTCCCCTTGTACCTCACCCGACTAAGTTGCAACGGGTCCCAGGTGATTTATGTATGGATTTTTAAAACTGGATTTGAAAGTAGCTACTGCAGACTGGAATTGCTTCCCTGGGCTTACAGTGTGAAAGGGGATATAACATGTTCAACATCTAAGACCAGGTATTATTCACAAGGAAGAAACACCTGGTTTCCTAGTCTCACATATATTCTATTTACTTCCTGAGCAGCTGTAAGTGACTCCAAAACTGATTATACTCGTTTCGTATCGTAGATTAATAATGTAACAGAAATACCCAAACCAATGTTGGGGTCTTCATAGTTTAAGTAGTAACAGTTTATAAATAAAATTAATAACCTCCTATGTTTAATTTAATTTAATTGCAATGGAGCACAGGCTCCGGTGGCAATTTCCCTACACACCATCTTCCCCTATCTGCACCTACCTACATTTTCCCTCTACAAATTTTATCTTTAAATTCTTTCAAAGTTTTCGGTAAATTATTCATCATTGCTCTTGGTAACTCATTCCAATCCCTGACACCCTTACCTAAAAAGAGAATCTTCCTACACACTTGTGCCTGAAATCTAGTGCCAGCTTGTGGTCATGGTCATCTTTTCCCTTCCATGCACTACTTTTCATACCTATTGCAATATCTTTCCATGCCTCATCGCCAGTATATGCCCTGTACACTCTCATGACCTCCTCATTCTCCTCCTGTCTTGCAATGTATCCCATTCCAGCTCCTTTATCTTATCCGTCACTGATTGCATTCTGCGATTATTTCCAGAAACAAATCTAGCAGCCCTTTTTTGCACCCTCTCCAACTCCTGTATTTGATATGTACAATGACGGTCCCATAGTACACTACCATATTCGAGCAATGGTCTGACCAAAATTTTGTAACCCAATTCCTTGACTTCTCTCGTACATCCCTCATCACTCTCTCCAACAAGTGCAGAACTTTAAAACCTTTTCCTACCACCTGTCCAATGTGTCCTGCCCAGTTAAGTTTGTTATCAAAAGTAATTCCAAGATATTTACATTTCAAGTCTTCAGCAAGCAATTCTTTCCCCACCTTATATTCATAATTAACCTTTTGTTTTTTATTTGTGTATCTAATAAGCTGACTCTTCTTTGCATTATCTTCATTCATGTTTACCAACCCAATTAGATATCCTGTCCAGATCACCCTGCAACTGTTTACAATCCTCTATCGTTTTGATTCTTTTATACAGCAATATGTCATCTGCAAACAATCTAATTTCAGATAGTAAACAATCAACACAATTATTCATTAGAATAATAATAGCAATGGTCCCAATACGCTACCATGGCACACCCATTTTTACTCAACTTCTTTTGATACTTCATTTCCTACCCTAACTTTCTGTTTTCTACCTTTCGGACGTCAGCCGACTGAAAATTTTAATAAAATACATCTGTCTCACTCTCGCTACGGCAACTTATGATTCTTAGTTCTATCCTTATTCTATTTAATACCACCTCATAAAGTTCCTAACCATTGATCGACAGTTGTGTACCTTAATTATGTCTTGTGGCATCACACTACTCAGTTAGATATTCTATTCAGGTCACTCTGCAGCTCACAAAAAAATGGCTACTTTGTGATTATAGGATATGGAAAAAGTTGCTTGTTGAAGACCTGAAGTGCAAATATCTTGTGATAACAGTTGATAATAAACTCAACCAGGCAGGACACATTTGGAAAAGGTTTCAGAACTCTTCATTTACTGACGAGTGTGATGAGGGTATGCACAAAACATGTAAGGGAATTGGATTACAAAACTTTGGTCATAACATTGCTTGAATATGGCAGTGTAGTGTGGGACCTATATTTTCAGCATAAAATATAGGTGTTGGAGGCGAGCTGCCGATTTGTCTGTGGTAATTACAGCAAAATGCAATCAGTAACTGATAAAGATAAAGGAGCTGGATTGGAATTCAGTGGAAGAGAAGGGGGAAGAGAGTGCTGGGAATGAACAACATGCAGACTAAAGATGTATCTTGGAAAAATATTGGCAGAAGAATCAGATGCCGCATCTCGTCTAGATTCACGTGTAGTACATGCCGATTGGTGACGTTGCTACGGCAGGCAGTGTAAAAAATTCCAGATCGAGTGTTATCCTCTACAGGGAACACACAACTACGTCGCTGGCGACAGCATATTGCTTGAATTGGTAATGTGCATACTGGCAGTAACTTTCTTTTATTCTGTTTGGGCAGTACATGGAAACAGTACAGAGCGTTATTCCGTATTTGATTCCTTCAGAATGCTGATAGCGTAGAAACTTGAAGAAAACGCGACCATTTTTCTTAATCGTTTTCCTTCATGCGTGAATCTCCCTGGTGGCTTGTGGAGACATTATGATGTAATGACATGTCAGGCACGTGTTATTCCATTTCTACCTGCCACCGGCCCTCCATTGGCGTCAGCTTGGACAGTGTTTCCTGAAGAATGGGCACAGCGGACTACTGACAACATCTCAGCTCTCCTAATAAACGTCTTATTTTTGGGGATAGTACTTGCTTTGGTACGTCGAATTCACGTTTAACAGCCACGTGTATCAGATTTTTTATTGGGGAACGTACTTTATTAAATCAAAGTATGCAGGTGTTTATTTAGTTACATCTCGGAGGGGTGTGGAATAGAGAGACAATATTGTGTAACTTAACTCCTGATTGGTAACAAACTATCTGGAAATAGGTAGATTGTGCCTGTTGCAAGATGTGCTACTGTTGTAGAGACTACTTTTAGACTATTATGCTCGTGTTGAACGCAGTATTCACGGACATGCTCTCTTACGCGCATTTTTCACCATCAGAACGCCGCGACGTGTGTATGGTTTCGCGGTGGCCGTAATCTCGCATTACTATTGTACTGCGCGAGCGTCTTCGCATATCACATTATCTCCAAGGTTACACGGGAACCCAAGACACGCTCCAAGTCGCAGCCATACTTCATCAAGAACTTGCTTTTAGTATATTTTATGTTGTCGGTCATAAAACGGAAACCACCTTGGAACATACGAGCTTGATTCTTCCTATGTTGATAGATGGCTGCTGTTCTTTACTACTTGCAGACAGAAAACCCGATGTTTATGTAGTAGATTATTTGTTGTTGCAAAATCTCGGCCTGAACGTGCTACATGAATATTTTGTGAGCGTAGAATAATACTTACGGCTAGAAGTAATAGAAAAAAACCCAATAATAGGCAAGGGAGAAGATATTATGTAACATTTAAATGTCACGACACGTTAACATGTTTACACTTCGAACCTTGAATAATTTTCGTCCACCTTAAAAGCATACAAAGCATTTAGTGCAGGGAAACTTCTTTGGCCCCGGTAAGGAGGAATTTGCTAGCCTTTAATTTAATTTAATCATATATATTATTTTTACAAAGGTGTTTTTTTGTGACAAGCCATTATCTTCCTTGATAACTAACAGAGACGTATAAATGAGGCATCATTTTAAAGCTTACGGTCTCCACTTTAATCACATGGTATTTTGAGAGGGGATTTTTTCGGAATTCAATCCTTAAAGGGCAAAAATATCAATATTTCTAAAATGCGTTTTTTTTTTTTGTACCACGAACCATTTATCTCCCTGCATAACTAACCCATATCGATAAATGGGGTATAATTTTTAAAATATCTGCTTTGGTGACATCATATGTGATGAAAGGAATTTTTTGGAATTGGACCTATAAAGTGCAAAAGTATTAATATTTCTTCGACGCATTTTTGTGTCACGAGCCATTTATCTCCCTTGATAACTAACCGATGTAGATAAACGTGCTACCATTTTAAAGATTGAGGTCTCCGCTTTGGTCAAATAATATTTTAAGAAAAGAATTTTTCGGAATTGAACTCTTAAGGGCAAAAGTAACAATATTTATACAACGCATATTTGTGTTACGAGTCATTTATCTGCTTTAATATCTAACCAATACAGAAAAATGTGGTATAATCTTGAAGAGTAAGGTCTCCGCCATGGTCAAATCATATTTCTAGAAAGGAATTTTGTCCAAGTACTGTCCGATATAAAAACTCTAAATTCGAGTACATAATACAGACTAAAGATAGAAGTAGTACTTCATAAACTAGTGAAGTGGCAGTTAACTTTTTAACAATTTTCATTTGCTTACGAGACTAGTTTGTAAAAAGTTCCTGTTTACTGTACCAATGCAATAAAGATAGTATCGGTCGTCCACTAGAACGCGAAGGAAACATTAAAAATATTAAATAAAAAAACACAAAAAAAATACATACAAGATTAAATTCTTGCGCGTATGCATCCTGATGCACAGATCAGAGTTTTTTAATTGTATACCTAATAAGCATACTTTTTTTAAAAAATATCTTCTTTTCATGCTGACCAACCCAATTAAGTACCTCGTCCATATTCGCCTATAGTCGTGAACATAAATACAAAATGAAACCGTCCAATTCTCTAAAAACTGTTCTCAATATTCCAACTCTGCTCTACGATTCCTGATCACAAAATTTTAGAACTAACGCCTCTCGAAATCCGCTGGTTAAAGAAATGAGGAGAAAAGTTCTACAGCTTAATATAAAATTTGTAATTCTGAATTTTTCTTGCATAAAATTTTCCTTTCGTGTCATAACTCTGGGTTTCAGTTTAGGAACCCTGTATTCTGCAACGTGTTGTTAAGTTTCTTGCTTTCAGCTTAACAAACTATTACGTTTGTCCGAAACGGCCAAAGTCTAACAGACTGTTTGAGAGTTGTATATCGTCCATCAAAAACAACATAATGCTATTCCCAACAAAGCCTCCAGTTTTATATATACCCCTAGAACAGTTCTTTTTTATGTTTCAATTTTATCTGTCCTTTTTTATTATTCCTTTTCATTCTATCCCTCATCAAATCTCATGTTTGTCATGACACTCAGACGTTTGTTTTTGACGTTCTGTTGCTTGTGGTTCGCTCGGTCGACACCATTCCACTGTCGTCGTGTATTGCTTCATGTTGGAGGTTGAGAGTTCCGTTTTATTCCGCATCGGTTTTGTTTATTTTGTTTCCTCTTCTCGTTTCGTTGCATTTACCGCACGTTTACGTACCTTCTTGCCCTTTTTTATCTGGTTTTTTTTTTTGTTCAGCAACTGAAAGCAATTTCAGCAGAAAAAATATCCCTTCAACAAATGTGATCTCAATATTTTTAACCACTTATCACTAACAAAATTAATTTCCACATAATTCGGCTTCGGTTTTTTAATTATTTTAGAGATCAATAAATCCTCAATTCACAATTATCTATCCTATAAAAACTTTCATAAATTTTAAAGACAGACAAACACTTAAAACATTTACTATAAAATTGTAGTCTTAGTCTTTCGTTTAACGTTTTCTTTCAAAGTATTTCACTCTTCATTAAATTCTTCGAAGCCACTGCTAACAGTAATCTGTCACCGAAGACACTCCACTCTTTCGTTTATAACCAGAGATCGTGTATACCACCATCTCCAGTCACTGCCAAAAATATTATATGTCTGATTCCGAAAAGTACAAATATTTAATTGGTTTTCACATATTAGTGAGGTTATAAGATAACCAGATGTTTTTTAACGGTTTTTATCGTAGCCTTGCTACAATCTCTTTCACTGGAAAATTGCGATAGTAGTGCCACTCCATAAAAGAGGGGTAGAAATAAAAAAAAAAATTATAGGCCGATCAGTTTGACATCTGTGGTAGGTAAATTAATGGAAAGACTGATGGGCAAAAACATCAGAAATATATGTGAGGAACGTAAGTGGTTTTCACGGAGGCAACATGGCTTTAGGCAAGGATATTCATGTGAATCTCAGTTGGTGGGATATATACAAGATATTTCAGACGAAATGGACAAGGGAGGCCAAATGGATAGTGTAGCACTAGATCTGTCAAAGGTGCTTGACTGAGAGAGCCATAAGATGGTAGTAAATAAATTACAAACTATTGGAGTGGATGAGAAAGTGATATTCTGGGTAGAAGAATTATTAAAAGGTAGAAAACAGAAAGTTGGAGTAGGAAATGCAGTATCAAAAGAAGTAGAACTAACAATGGGAATACCGCAGGGTAGCGTGTTGGGACCATTGCTATTCATTATTCTAATGAATAGTTGTGTTGATTGTTTACTATCTGAAATTAGATTGTTTGCAGATCACATAATGCTATATAAAACGATCAAAACGGTAGAGGACCTAAACAGTTGCAGGGTGATCTGGACAGTATATCTAGTTGGGTTGGTAAACATGGGACGAAGATAAATGCAAAGAAGAGTCAGCTTATTATATACACAGATAGAAAACAAAAGGTTGATTATGATTATGAGGTGGGGAAAGAATTGCTTGCTGAAGACTTGAAATGTCATTACATTTGATAACAAGCTTAACTGGGCAGGACACATTGGACAGAATTCTGCACTTGTTGGAGAGAGTTATGAGAGGATGTACGATGGAAATAAAGGAATTGGGTTACAAAATTTTGGTCAGACCATTGCTTGAATATGGTAGTGTAGTATGGGACCCACATTTTGATTATCAAATACAGGAGTTGGAGAGGGTGCAAAAAAGGGCTGCTAGATTTGTTTCTCGAAATCATCGCAGAATGCAATCAGTGACGGATATGATAAAAGAGCTGGAATGGGATTCATTGCAAGACAGGAGGAGGATGAGGAGGGTCACGGGAGTGTACAAGGCGTACACATGAGACATAGAAGGATGTGTAAGAATTAAAAGTAGTGCATGGACGGTAAAAGATGACCATGACCACAAGCTGGCACTGAATTTCAGGCACAGGGGGGTAGGAGGATGCTCTTTTTTAGTAAAGTGTGTCAGGGATTGGGATAAGTTACCAGGGGAAATGATGAATTCACCAAAGACGTTGAAAAAATTCAAAGTTAAAATTTGTAGAGGGCAAATGTAGGTTGGTGCAGGAAAGGAGGAAGATGAGTGTTTAGGGAAATTGCCACCGGAGTGTTGCTCCATTGGAATTTAATTTAAAAAAATAACTTCTGCAAAATAATAAATATATTTTACTTATATCTTATATAATATACCTTTGTATAGCGTATTTTCCTTTCCCGCCTGAGCATTTGATGGGTCATATCTAATTCAGTTATGACCTCGATTGTATGCTCGCACTTACATTTTGAAAATTTTACTCTCGCATAACTGAAAGAGATGTCTCACGTATCCCACTTCTCTTCTTAATCTATCAATCACTTTCAAATCCATTTTTATTAATACCACTGATACACTGATGCACTTATTTAAATCTCAACAAAACTTCTATAAAAACATAATACTTTTAATTTAACCAGACATGGGCAAATTTATCCCTACCATAGTTCATGATTTATCTTAAAAGTTGGCCATTTTCTTTTATCTGTTTCGTTCTCTCGTTACTCCTTGCTGATCATTAGACATAGGCCCCCGGTTCCATGTCGATCAACAAAATTCGTCAAATTTAATTTATTTTAACTTGGCAGTGATCTGATGAAAGCAACAGAATGGTGTACAAGAACCAATCTTTCTCGGCGACAACGAATCAGATCGCCGAAATATTGTGCAATTGTAAGTGTATTTACAACACACCTTTAACTCGGCTAGTCGCCAGAGAACAATATTTATATAAACAGAATGATGGCTGAAACGTGAGGTTTCCAAAAATTGTCGCATTTCCACCCGGACAACCAACATAATATTGACAACGACCGCGGGAGTGTAAGCAATAATTATTATTTATGTTCGATATATTTCTCTTTACATTAACGATACGTTTACAGTTACGTACATTAACTGTTCTCTGTCCCTTATGAGGTTTGTCCCTTACTCTGTGATTTCCATCGTTCCCCTTACAAGGTAGTACTTGTTTGGATTTGGGGTGAAACATTCCTTGTGATAGGGTTCAGTGGGAGTAGCGACGGAATCAGTCATGCCTGCCCTCTAGGTTGGTATAGTGTCAACAACAGCACCCTCTTCTGCCCCCCCAGTCACGCGCTGGCAAACACGCTTCCAATCTCCATCAGAGGGCTCCTGCCCGTGTTTGTTGGACCTGACTGCCGACCTGTTACACTGCTCTTAAAGGCGACATTTCAGCGCAGTAAGGAGAGAACGGAGCCCTTATTGCATAGTCATGTCACAGCCTTGGAACTCCACCGCTTATACGACGATTCTGATAAAATTTCGCAAAAATTTAAGTTTCACTGACCACAAAATAAATCGGATTACAAATGCTTAATAAAAAGGCAAAGGGTTCAAAAATATTTTTAATCTGCTATGCGATTGAGAGTGCAATCGCCGCGGCCGTACAGCATAGCACAAAGTAATAAATATTGCGACCTCCGATTTCTTTAATTTTCTGAGTATATCATTAAAAAATTTGAAAATAATCATAATGATGGATCTCAATAAAGATTTTTAACGAGATTTTATATATATATTATATACATGGACAAATTGAGAGAGTCCCGTACTTCAAGTACCTGGGAGAAATCATCGAGGAGAGAAAATTACAGAAATTTTCTCATGCAAAAACTTAGGAAAACCTACGGTAGAACCTACAACATATATAATAAAAAATGTTTGTCCATATACACAAAAGTCAGACATTACAACACAGTTATCAAACCTGAAGCCCTGAACGCCAGCGAAACTTTAACACTACACAGGAAAGGTGACCTAGAAAGCATGCTGAAAGAAGAACGCTAAATTATGAGAAAGATCCTCGGCCCAGAAAAAACAGATGACAGATATAGACTCAAATCTCGAAAAGCAACAGAAACACTGTCAAACCTCGCGACAGACATCAGGAAACGAAGACATATTCACAGACTCCCAACAGCAAAACTCATTCATAAAATCATGACGTATATAGAATAGCTAAAAACTATGCCCTGGATCCAGGAGATCAAAAAATACCTAGAAAAAGCCCGCATAAACTCGTCAGAAATCATGGACAGACAAACATATAGACAAAACATTAACAAAAATGGAACTACCGCCAGAGATGGAAGCGACAAAGAGACGAGGGACGAAGTGGACTGCAGAAAGGAAGAGAATCCACGGAGAAAAACAGAGAGCTGTATGGAAACTCAGAAAACTGAATCTTTAAGGCTTTGAGTGATCCAACATGGTCCAAATGCAAATAATAATAATAATATTAATATATTTTTCTCGGGCTTCCAGCCGTGTTAAGATGTCATATTTGCGGGACGTTTCGAAGGCGTCCATCTCTGCCTTCATTCTCAACCAAAAGTCAATGTTTAACTGTTTGTTTATTCAGCCGCTGCTACGGAAACGGTGGAAGACAAAAACCAACACAACGCGATTACGTCATCCGCTCTTCTGCTCGTTATTCTTTAAATTTTCATATACTTCTATTTCCAACAAAAACCCTTTTAATCGGCTTTGTTTGCATCGTTTGTGACATTAAAATGTATTTTACTGATCTCGAGACAAAAAGCCAAGTGTAATGAAAATATGGTTTTTCCTCATACACGTGTCAGTGGCAAGTAGATTTTTTAACTTAGCCCTTCGATTGTGTTGTCGATGGACAGGTGTTAGAAATGCAATCAGTGTTTTTTTGGGACGTTTTCGTTTAGTCGTAAATTTGAGAGTTATGTGTTTCGAAAATGATCACATAACTTTTACGAATAGTGTGGTTACAGTCGCAGCAAACAAAGTTAAAGTTTCATTGTTTAAAGATTTTATTTTTCATTTAATACGTTGATCAATCTGACTCTTCCACAGCAGGAAGTATTACCTTCTCATCTTTGGCTATGTTTTACTTTGGAACAAATTCGTCAGAAATGTATCTCTCATTACAGATTCAATAAAATACTTCCAAAAAGTAGTCATAGTGTACACATATTCAGATTGCCTTAATATTTTCATTCTCTTTGAACAAAAATAAATTTTCTGCTGATAAGTGACCAAACAGCTAACTGGATATATTTTGTTACAATAATCAAAAATGATTTTATGATTAACTATACATTTTTTGGTAAATTTTCAGTCAATGATTTATTAATCAGAACTTGATGCTTGGAAAAAGTGACTTTAGTACGTGCATATTTTTTCACTACTTTTAGTTATATAGCTAATTTTTTTTAAGAAATTAAAAATTGCTCGTGGTGATTTTTAAAATATTTTGATTCAGTCGTTGGGTCTTTGTGCCAAGTACATGTGTGTATTGGCAAGCGATGTTGCAAAATGTTTTTAAATTTTTAGTCTACATTATTTTTATTTATTTATTTGATACATTTCAAAGCTTTTTGACTCCTCAACAAGTTTTTAACTTTTTGGAATAACTGTCTGCTTCTGGGAAGCTATTGGATGTATGCTCAAAATTCCTAATTTTGTAAGAAAAGTTAGCCGTACCATTAAAGCTATAAGCAATGCCTTACTCATAATCTGCAAACTTTCAAATTCTTTGGTTCCTTTATTTTGCTTCAAAATAGGAATTTTTGATTAAATATCCGAAATTTTCCTCAGAAAGCGTTGTGTCCGTTTGGTGTGACGATTTTTAGCAGTTCAGAAGCTGTGCTGTTTGTGTCCTCAGGATTTCATGAGTACGGTGCTTTCTTATTTTTCAGTTGTCGTCGGTGGTTTTTGTTGTAACCCTAAATCTTTCCCCTCCTCTTTACGAAACTATTGCAAAAACACCGGACAACGCTGGAAATGAACTATGATAAAAAATCTCTTAGTAACCATGTACTATACCAGTGATACAGTTTATCTTCAAATATTTTTCGTTATGAAACTTTTATATGAAATCCTGTCGTTTTTCGATATAAAAAATAGCTTGTGTTTCCAAGCAGTTTATTGAAAAACTGTTCTTTGTTTTCAACTTTTTTTAAATTTCCGAACTTCGAAGGCTAGCAGCACGAGGGTGTAGTCAAAACTAATCAGAGATTTATCAACCATTGGCTCAACAAACGAACGCTGACGTTCTCACGAATGATTCCGGTTCCTTTATGAGCGCGGCACGCTATTGCCCGCCGGTGCTGCCCCGCACAAAGAGACGGTCGGTTGCCGTATTAGCGCCCCAGGACGTGTTGGGCTGACAGGAATTCCAATTCCGAGACCAAAGCGACAGAGAAGCACTTCCAAACTTAAAACGTTTACACGCTCAGTAAAAAGCCTGCAAGTTATGTCGTTGTAAAATTCAATGCCCTTCTCTCGATCCAGCCGCCAGCAATGAAGTAATTTGTAAAGTTCGTCTTTCACTAGAATAGAGTTTTTTTAACAAGTCGCGTGAAAGCATTTCCGCTCCTTTCAGTCGTCACCACTGGGCTTCTCATCGGGAGCCTTAATCATATCGTACGACCGAAAGTAAATAACCAGAAGGGAAGCAATATATTTTTACGTTACGTTAATTTCATAATTATAAGTTACTGAATGGCATGAACAAAATACTGAAGGAGGATTTTTGGACAGAATATAAATTAAAGCAAGACAAAAGTTATGATATGTAGCAGAAATTATACCAATCACAGTAGATTAAATATAAAAATAGAATCGGATGCATTAGGAGAAGTAAGTGAATTCTGCTACTTGGGAAGCAATATTACAACCGATGGCCGAAGAATGAATGATGTTAAAAGCACAATAGCACTAGAAAAGAGCCTTCATGAAAAAGAGAAATCATAGCTTCAAATATTGATGTAACTTTTTAACTTTTAAAAATTCTTTGTGTGGAGAGCAGCACTTTACGGCAGCGGAGCATGGACTTTAGGAATACCAGAAATAAATAAAATTGAAGCATTTGAAATGTGGTGCTACAGAAGAATGCTGGAAATTAAGTGCACAGACAAAGTACGAAATGAACGAATTTTAGTGGAGGGAACAGTCGAAGGTAAGAACTGTAGAAGAAGACAGAGATTAGAATATATGAAGCAGATAATTGAGGACGTGGGTTGTAGGGGATATGTAGAGATGAAGAGGTTAGCACAAGATAGGAAGGGATGGAGGATTGCATCAAATCAGTCTAAAGACTAATGAAGGCAACATAATTTTAGCCTAGTATAGAAAATGAAAGTGATTTGAGTGAAATACTGGCTAATAATAGAAGAGGTCCTTACTGAGCATTATGATGTGAAAATAAACAAGACAATGTCTAAAGTGCCAATTTGTGGCAGAAAAAGTTTAAAAACAAATACACTTAAAATTTGACGAACAATTAATTCAATAAGTTAAATAATTCAGATATCTTGGTACTATAGCCACAGAAGACGGGAGAAGCAGAAATGATATAATATCTAGAATCAACCAAGCTAAATTTGCTTTTAATAAACGAAAGAAACTTTTCTCTTCGAACAATATCAGCATGTCAACGCGTAAGAATCTCCTAAAAACAAATGTCTGGAGCTGAGCCCTGTATGGAAGTGAATCGTGGGCCACAGGGATGGCGGAAAGGAAACGGTTGGAGATATTTGAGGTCTGGTGTTACAGACGAATGCTGAAGACATATGTCACTAATAATCAAGTATTTAGAAGAGTTTCTGAGGAACAAATATTATGGAAGGAATTACAGAAAATAAGAGACAGTATGATAGGACGTGTTATGCGTCACGATGGGTTGCTCAAGATCATTATTGAAGGGAAGCTAGAAGGAAAAAACCACAGAGGATGATTAAGTTATGAATGACATGAAATGCAGCAGCTCTGAAGAACTAAAGAGGAAGGTAGGGAAACGGCATACATGGAGAATTTCTACGAACCAATCTTCATATTGATAACTGAGAGAGGACCCCTGTTCCTATCGACAAATGAATTGTTTTAACCGGCTTATAAAACCGTATGCCTGACCAGCTCTTTTTTTGGCAGTGAATGAGGTTTTACTGGAGTAGCAAGGTTCCAAAAAATAAATTCACAAAAAAGACGTTTCGGCCATTTATCACTTTCTGACAGTGGCAGCCGTGAACTAACTTTACCGCTAGTTAATTCCAGTTAAAAAGCTTTGTAGTAGTCGTGGAAATAAAAACTCTAACACACGATATTAGACTATGTGGTCTATCAGTCATTTCTCATGAAGCGAGTCATTGATAATCAAGTGTTTAAAGACAAGAACAGACAGGGCAACATCATACTGGCAAAAGCGAGTCATTGATAATCAAGTGTTTAAAGACAAGAACAGACAGGGCAACATCATACTGGCAACTGTTGACCGGATGTCGACAGCATATTTGTTGGACACAGCAAGCTGCATCAGGCTACATGTGTTCAACAGAGCTGCGCATTGAAACCAAACTCTGTTTTAAAGCAAAAATAGAACTAACTACAGCTCCCGGTGCTGCTTTCGTAATAATAGCTGATTGGTT
This sequence comes from Vandiemenella viatica, assembly GCA_031002005.1. Classification (NCBI taxonomy): domain Eukaryota; kingdom Metazoa; phylum Arthropoda; class Insecta; order Orthoptera; family Morabidae; genus Vandiemenella; species Vandiemenella viatica. The sequence continues at coordinate 3,994,423 of JARYHS010011408.1, read as the reverse complement.
ATTATTTGTGCCAGGAGTTTCAAAACTCTATCAGTTCATGGCGCACTTTAACAGGGTTAGTATTTTATTACGTCGCCTTAGTCAAAATATGTGCGAAATGACATGGAAATACAAGAGGTGAAAACATTCACTGATAAGTTACGCATTGCAACGTGAGCTTGCTGAATTCCACACATTTTTCAAATCACGGGAAAGGTTCGATACTGCTTCTCTCATTTCTTGCTGCACATTGATTTTTCAACAATATTTGCTCTTTATTACAGTTACGGTTGAAAATCCGACTTCGCATAAGTAGGATGTTGCAAAAGGAATGAGACTTCTTGACGCCTGTGACACCGGAACTTAGAGGTGTGTTATGAAGCGCGAGGCTGGGCAGATGTCGGGTGTCTGTGGAAAAAGGAAGCTGACACCGAGAGCTGTAAAGCTATTTAGACTCAGTGCGAAGAAGTTCCAAGAGGCACAAAGAACAAACTTCGCGGAGTGCCGTCCACGAAAGCATTTTAAGGCATAACATCAAGATAAATGGAGCACAAAGCAATGAAAGAATATCGGCTTGCGAGAAGGGAGTGCAACATGATATCGAGTGGATCAAGCCAAAAGAGGGTCTACCACCTGAGCCCAAATGCAAGTCACTAAACAGGCGTCGAGTTGGAGTTGGCGGTTCCAAAGATACTCTTGCTTCAGGGGGATACCTGGGAGAGCAGCCAGATACCACATGTTCGTGCGGGGAGAGAGAAACCTTGGTACATCTGCTGTCTTGTCCACAAACCGGAATGAATGTATCCCAATTTGACCTCCAATCAGCTACTGACAAAGCCATCGCACTGGCGGAAAAACTACCTCATATTCGATGCTATCATCGACAGGAGGAGAAGAAGAAAAGATGAGATGAAGAATGGTTTTATGAGACTCGCGTTCCGTTGTAGAATAAAAAACAGGGCGAGAGGAAGACGAGTGTGGGTGAAGAAGGAAAATGTCAGCCAACCCTGGGCAGAGCTGTTATAAAATATCTGCATTCCATTCATAATAAAATACTGTAAGCTCAAACTCATTCAACCAACCTGCGTAACCCCGCTAGTAATATTACATGCATTTGGCCGCTTTGTTAACTGCCATTCAGGGAAAATAATATTTTAGCAGAAATGGCGCCCAATATAGTATGGTAAATAACTCACATCGAAGAAGTAAGTCAATACAAGCTTTTGGTCGTAAAATTGGATATTCATATTTTACTGTTGTCTAAAATTCCACCAGGTCGGAACAAACAAATTTTGTTTTTAAGAATGTTGTCGCAAGAGAGTTCAATGAAATTTTTCTTTGTCTTGTGAAGTAAATTCTGGAGAGCCTGAGCATGGAAAGGATCTTGGACCCAATCATATGTTTCGACATTATCATCCGCAAAGTATTTTACAAATCGTTCAGCGAGCTTTTAACTGTGTTCCGTAAGCAAGTCTTGTGAAACAACGATCGCGTATTTGTTCAATTCACGGAAACCATCTCGAAGACTACTCTCCTTAACTTTTATTTTCCACAGCTGCAGCTTTCTCCTAAACGCCGATATCTCCTCTAAAAGATTGAAAATGTCCATGTTATTGCATTATAGAGACAAATTCAAAGCATTTAGTTTGTCAAATATATCTCACGAATATATTAGTTTTAGTTTAAGATTATCATCCAGAAAACGTACATAAAAATAATCTGAGCATCTTTATTACTATCAATTTTCAGTCCAGGTTCCTTGCCTTTTATTTTCTCTATTAACTGATCATTTAGATCTTCAGCCATACGATTAATTCTTTGAATAATAGTGTTGTTAGACATACATACCTTTGAAATTATTTTTCCGGCCGACTCTTCCTTTGTAATATTAGCCATGTCCAGAGCACCCGGAAGAGTATGGTAGACTCCTCTGCGGTAGTGAGAGGTCTCTTGTACCTCGGTACTTTGCGTGCCACCGTGGTAAGCGCTGGCAGAACGTTGCCACGTAGGTACTGAAGATTGTTGACTAAGCACATTGTTTTGCTTTTGAAATCATACAACTTTCTACTAAAATGCAAAATTTTTCGAACATGTTAGAGTGAATGGTCTCGAGTAGGGATGTAATGGAGTTCCGCATCCGCAAGTGCGGAACTTTCGCGCGAAATCCTACCTCCGCATCCGTAATTTAAATGCAGATGTATAACGGATGATTGTTTACATTGCAATATATATTATTCTTTTCTCTTTTTACGACATTCTACCCATCTTCTTTAAGCTAACAACAACGTGGTTGTTTTTCCTTGCGATCTTGCAATAAAAGCGGCAATGGACTGAACGGTGTTATTATCTAAGCGACGAATTTACGAGTTTGAACTTGCGTGTAAAGTAAAGCGACCTATTCACGGTACAACTCATAGAATATCCGTGTAGAATTACCGTAGGATGTGCTTACCCATTCAGTTTACTAGAAGGGGTCAAACAAAATGTTCCAAGCAGTCCTTTCCACTCATATTGTCTCGTGGCACACCAGAGCCCTTATCGCACTCTCGCAGGATGTTTCCTGCAATGCCTTGGACGGGAAGGACCTGTCTTGGTTGTCTGGAAGACTAACATCCCACAGGTCCTACATGTAGTCCTGTAACACTTTTCACGGCCCATCGAGAGTCCTGGTAGGCCCTTGCAGGGCCCTTGATGGGCCACCAAAGCGGTGGAAAGGTGGGTGGCGGGCAAAGAGATGTGCGGAGTTGTGGTCTTGTGCTTGACGCTTCAATTAGTCTAGCTGCGAACTCCACAAAGTTCGTATGACAAAGGCTGTTTTTTTCTTTAGATGCTTGCGTAGTAATGGAAATAATTAAATTCACTTGTGAAATCATCCCACGGTTTTTATTGTTGTTGAAAGATGAGCCAAAAAATAAATCAATGTGACAGTATTGTATGGAAATAGACTTAAGAAAAAATGTAGAATTTGGCATAAAAAGTATACTTATTTTGATATTAAGTTTATTTTTGATAAAATATCAAAAAGTAAATAATCATAAATTTATTTTTCCATCTCCGCTTCTGTAAAACACACGCAACCCTTGTTATGTCTCGAGATGTCGCATTAGCTTACTTGGCAGCATAGTCTTTGGCGCAAGAATTTTCAAACAGAGCTCACGCTACCATATTCCCTCTACTGATGTAAAGCCAAAAAACTATTACCACATTTACGTTTATTTACTCTTGCCATACTCACTTGAACTGCCGGTCTGCTTACTTAATAAACAACCTTAAACGCGAGTCATCTGTCTGAGCTAGGCTCATGTAGCGTCTAAAGTTCCGGACCTTTGGCCTCTGACTTTTGTCTGATAAAGTTTTTCGTAATGGCTGTCTAGTCAAGTCTTGTGGTAGGTGGTAATATGTTGGTTTTTTTTTTTTTTTTTTTTTTTTTGTCATGTTCTGTAATGGCGTGTTAGTGTCAGTATTGGTCGGTTGTAAGTTGGATCGTATGGGTCTTGTCCTAGGCATTGAATAGTCTCATACGGAGAAGCTTGAGCTTTTGTGAAAAATTTTGTTGATTTGTCTTTTATGTAGTCTGTCAGTGTTGGAATGCCTAGGTCGTTATGGAGTCGTATGTTGGTCATGTACCGAGGGGCATTTGCTATTATTCTGAGGTATTTATTTTGGATTGTTTGCAGTTTTTTGAGGTTACTGTCTGATGCCATGCTGTATACTTCTGAGCCGTATAGGATTGCTGGCCTTATTATAGCTTTGTAAATTTGTAACTTAGTTTTGGTGTTGAGGCTGGCCCCCTTGAGGAGGGGGTACAGCTTGAATATACCGGCTTTGCCTATGTTGCATGCATTTTGAATATGAGTTGTCCATCTAAGCTTTTTGTCAAAGGTAACACCTAAGTATTTGACTGTGTCGCTCCAAGCTAGATCCTCTCCGTCTAGTGATACCCACAGTCATCCGGTGCTGATCTTTTGGTTGAAAACATTATTGCTTGGGATTTTCCTGTGTTAATTTTGATTTTCCACTTATTACACCACTGTGTAATAAGTTCGAGGTGTTGAGTTAGTTTTCTGGCGATGAATCTTTGGCATCGGCTGGACCTGTATATTGCGGTATCATCTGCAAATAGTGCAATTTCTCCGCCTGGCTGGTGGGGAATGTCGTTTGTATAAATGCTGTACAGAATCGGGGCTATTACCGAACCTTGGGGTACGCCTGCTTCAATTGATTTGAACTGGCTGCTGGCTCCTTCCACCACAACATAGAATTTCCTGTTGCGGAGATAGCTATCAATCATTTTGAGCAAGTGTCTAGGACAGTGATAGGTGTTCAGTTTGTAGATAAGGCCGTCGTGCCAAACTTTGTCGAAGGCTTTTTCGATGTCTAGCATAACAGCGCCTGTATGGTGTCCTATGGAGCGTGCCCGACAGATCTTTTCAACCAGTCGGACGGCTTGGTGGGTGGTGCTGTGGCTTGCACGAAAGCCGAACTGTTGAGTAATGATGATGTTCCGATCTTTGAGGAATTTTTGGATGGTTGTGTTGATGAGTATTTCAAGGATTTTTCCAAGGATATTGAGTAGGGAGATGGGTCTGTAGTTTTGTGGAAATAGGAGGTTTTTGTTGGGCTTGGGAAGGGTTATCACTTTTGCAGATTTCCATGCTGTTGGGAAGTAGGATAGTTTAAGGCATGCATTGAAGATGAGGGTGAGATGAGCTATTGCTGGTTGTGGCAGGTTTTTGAGATGTGAGGCTCTGATACCGTCAGGACCAGGGGATTTTTTATTGCCAAACGCCCTAATGATTGAAGTCACTGTGGACGACTCCACTGGACGGAAAGAGCCGCGTGTTCTTTGCCTCAGAATGCGAGGCACTTCTCTAATTACTCTTTCCTCATGGATATCACTATCCTCGTCATCAATGACATGTTCTTGGAACTGGCGTTCCAAAGTGTCCGCCATTGCTTCCGCCTTCTCCAGCGCTGTGTATACTATGCCGTTTGGCCCGTGTAGTGGTTTTGAACACTGAGTTGGTTGTTTGCGTGCCTTGATTAATTTCCAGAACAGGTCGGGCTGTTGCTCTGCACGGCGGAGAGTGTTGTTCCAACATTGAGCTCTGTGTTGTTGCAGGTGTTGTCTCACTTCGTGGGCAAGTCTGTTTGTAATCTGGCGGTCTATCGGGTCGCGATATTTCTGCCAGCGTTTCCTATGGTGGTTTTTTAGTTTGATTAGCTCTGATATGTGTGGTGGAAGGTTTTTAGTTCCTGGATCGTGGGTGATCTTTATTGTCGCCTTCTTTGCACATTCCCTTACATTGTGTGAGTGAACTTTTATGTAACACAAAGCACGTGGGAACGACCAACCACAGGCCGCCTGTAGGCACTGCGGGTGAGGGGAGGGGAGTAGGGATGAAACGATACCACTGAGGTATCGATACTTTTACTCGATACAGTATCGGTGGTAAAGCATCGATACTTATTCGGTATCCATTGAAAAGTATCGATACTTACTCGTATCGATTGATTTTTCGTAATGAAATTTAGAATAATTAAAAAAAACTGAATGTAATAAGTATTTATAGTCTTTATTGATATAAAATATATATATTTATTTGACGAAAGATATTTATTACATTTTCACCTTACTGATAGTTACAGGACTAATACCGATTAGGACAAAATAAAACTAATTTTATGAAAAAAGGTCGGTTTTTGAAAGGCTTCCCAAATATATTTGTCATTCTGTTTGCCTGTTAGACGATTTCTGGATGTAGTCATTGTTGCGCCAGCTTTGGAAAACAAAGCCTTTCACAGCGTACAGAGGTACCGACAATGTTTAAATAAATTCCCGCTTGTTTGTATAAGCATGGAAATACGGGTTTTAATTCCTCCCAGTCTTCTAATGAGTTGGCTTTTAAAGCGCAGACTGGATTACCCAAATAAATTGAAACTTCATCGGCTTTTGAGTTAGCACGGCGCCGCTTTTGGCCAACTGCAAGTTGTTTGTGGTGTAACCAAAAATCAAAATCTTCGTGGGTTGCTTCTTCTTCAGATCCACTGGTTGACATTGTCGGATCTTCTTTAATAATATTATTTACTCGCCCTCCCACATGCACTTGCATCTTGAAAATGGATGTTTCTGAAACGTGATTCTAAAATTGTTCACAAACGTGCAAGGGTGTTAAATTAAATGAGACCAAATCTTTCTTTTACATTCAGCCAGTAGGTTTGTTTGCAACTGAGTGACACATTCTGTTGATGACGAAAATTTTGTTAGCTGCGACGTCAGACAATTAATCATGGGAATGATTTTAGATAAGGTAACATAATTCTGGCCTGAAGATTCTCTTGTGACAAATTCGAATGGTTGTAAAAAGGGGACTACCTGTTTCAGTATTTCAATTTCTTGTCCAGTCACCAATTCAGGACTATCTGTTGCATCGAGTAAAAGCTGCGTAGCAATTTTCGACATATCTAAAAATCTATCAGTCATATAATATAGTGAATTCCAAAGTGACTTAACGTCACGAATAAATTTTTTAGTACATCCCTCAGGAACTCCACTATTGATTTGTATTTTTCGGCAAAGAGTTTTCGTTTTTTTCTTTCGGCCGGCCATAGACAAACAAGTTTGCCATCAACCCAAACTTAGAAAAAGAATGTGTTGAAAATGCAATAATGACAACCAAAAACATTCTTTACAGTGTAGATGAGCGTTTAATGTATCAATTAACGTGTTAAATGAAATCATGATATTCGTGATATTGGTATACACACCGATACGAGTACTTTTGACCGATACCTACTTGATACTTAATTTTAAAGTATTGATACAAAAAGTACTTGGTATCGGAAGAAATGTATCGAGTCAGTACTTGTATTTACTCGTATCGTTTTATCCCTAGAGGAGAGGGGTGACGATGTACGAGCGGAAGTACCAACCAACCAACACAGCGAGAATAAATAAAGTATTAATAATAAAATAAGTAAGAAATCTAAAATAATGAGTATGGTCATTCAACTTAATATTGTGGATTGTATTTGCTCTATAACTCACAACAGCCCCTGTATGAAACATTATTTGAAGAATTATGTGTAGCAAGCTGGAGTTGATTATGAAGGGATTTGTATATTTTTGTGTAATTAATTGTGAAACTGTGTAAATGGACATTGTTTTATGAAGGGGAACTATGTAATCGATATGTAACGTGTTCAGGGACAGTATTATGTATGAGTAATTAATTAAAAGTTTATAACTGTAGGTGTCGGTGTGAGATACGATGTTTCGAGAACAATTGCGACATATTGGATTGGTTTAAGATGATAACTTTCTGTATAAATGCATGTAAACGGTGTTAACTTTCATTTCTAATTTTTGTGAGTGATTTTGTACAATTTTTAATTCTTTTGGTATGGATTTAGTTGTTAAAGTATTATTAGAATTCGACAAACATCGGTCGGAACTTTTTGTAATTATTCTGGATCTTTCTGGAGCGTCTATATAAACAAGCGGCAGAGACGAATTAGTTGAGCAGTGCGTTTATTGAAAGTTAGAAACGAGAGTGGTGGTGTAACGGTTAGCGTTCTGGCCTCGCATTCGGGAGGACGGCGGTTCAAATCCCCGTCCCGGCATCCAGATTTGGGTTTTCCATGGTTTCCCAAATCACTCCAGGCAAATGCCGCGATGCTTCCTCCAAAAGGCCATGGCCAAATTCCTTCCCATTCCTTGCCCCCCATCCTTTCCCCTCTCTATAAAGACCTTGCTGTTAAGAGACGTTAAGCAGTTAAAACAAAAACTTAGAATCGCTGCAATATTTGTTTGATCGTGTTTAGTGTCTTTGGTCGAGTAGATGCCTATGTTGTGTGCACTGTATAATGTTATTGCAATGCACGCGGGGAAAATAAACATAGTGTAAAGTGATTCGTCGGAGTAGTTACCTCATGCAACTAAATGCTTATCAAACTGCTGCATATCAGTACGTGATTTTGCTGTATAATTGTGTCTCCATCTCAGTACACGCGTTGTCTATTACATTTTCTAAAAAAAATGTAACCTTTGATATCTCCAAAAATGTAAGAATACAAATAACGGAAATATGCACGCTCATAACGTACCTAAAAGAAGTGTGTAATATTTTGCTGTCGTCAGTCTTTCGACTGGTTTGATGCAATCCTCCATCCCTTCATATCTTGTGCTAACATCTTCATATCAACATACCCCTTACAACCCACGTCCTCAATTATCTGATTCATATATTCCAATCTTTGTCTTCCTCAACAGTTTTTACCTCCGACTGTTCCCTCCGCTAATAAATTAACCAATCCCACACGTCTCAAAATATGACTTACCAGCCTGTCTATTCTTTCTGTTAAACTCTTGCACAATTTTCTCTCCTAAGTCATCATTTCCAACACATGTTAATTTCTCATTTTATCAGTCCACTTAATTTTAAGCATCCTTCTATAGTACCTCATTTCAAATTATTCAATTTCATTTCTTTCTTGTATTCCTAAGGACAATGCTTCGCTACCATAAAGTGCTGTGTTCACCCATAGAATTTTAAAAAGTTCTTTTTGAGTCCTAGATCGATATTTGAAACTAAGACATTTCTCTATTTCAAGAAGGATCTTTTCTCTATCACTATTCTGCTTTTAAAATAATTACCGCTTCGGCCATCAGTTGTAATTTTACTTCCTAAGCAAAAGAATTCAATTACTTCTCCTATTGCACGCGATCATATTTTTATATTTTATCTACTGCTAGCTCGAGCCCTCGATTCCATTCGTATTTTTCAAGAATTTTGAAGGAATTTATGTTTCTACAATAACCCTTAATTATTTCCAGGATAATAAGTAGCATACGTTACTCGCTACCAAATCAGCAACCCGCCAGTGAAACTCCCGTCCACATCGGTTCACACGCTAAACATGTTGCGTATAAATTATTTACACTTGTTAATAGCTGCAGAACCCGAAAAATGTGCCATATTCTAGACTCAAGAACATTCTGGAACATTTTAGTACATTAAAGAACTTTCTAGTACATTCTAGAAGATTCCAAAGACTTTGGTAAAAATATGAAAATGTCTCCCACACTCCCACAGCTACCGACATTCGACCAACGTTGTGCGCGATGGAAGACTCGAGGTAAATACCAAACACAAACACCATGATATGCTCTAGGCAGGGGCACACACGTCTATCATATAGGATTATTGCCATCATCTCTACTACCTTTCACCACTTTTATCAAGCTTTGGTTGAAATTCAGTCCAAAATCATCCTTTGACTTTGAGTATCTTCTCAACATCCTCAGCCTGTTCTGCTAACAAGACAATGTCATCAGCAAATCGTAACATACTGATTTCTTCTCCCTGAACACTTATGAAACATGAAAATTTCTCCTTTATTTTGTTTATTGCTTACTCAACATACAAGTTGAATATTAACGGGGATAGACTACAACCTTGTCTCACACCCTTTTTAAATGATGCATGTCTCTCATATTTCCTTACTTCCATTATAGTAACCTGATTGTTATACAGATTATAAAGTATTCTTCTATCTCGATACTTTAGACCTGATTTCTTTAAAGTTTTGAACATCTTGCTCCACATAATATTATCAAAAGCTTTTTCTAAAACAAAAAACGCTATAAAAGTATCTTTGTTTTTCTTGATGCACCTTCAAGTATTAATCTTAAAGCCAGAATCGCTTATCATATACCGCGGTTTTTCTAAACCCAAACTAATCTTCACCTACTACGTCTTCTACTATCATTTCTATTCTTCTGTGTATTATTCTGGTCAGTAATTTTGAAGCATGTGATGTTAGACTAATGGTGCGATAATTCTCACGTTTGTCGGCTTGTGCTTTCTTCGGAAATGTGAAGATGATATTTTTATTAAAATCAGTTGGAATTTATCCTGTTTCATATCTTTTTGACATCAGCTTGAATAATCTTTTGATTCCTTCTTCTCCTGAGGATTTGAGAAGTTCTGCAAGAATCTCATCAATTCCATCTGTGTTATTTGATTTTAAATGTTTCAAAGCTCTATCAAATCTGTCCTTAAAACAGATCTCCTAAGTCATCAGTGTCTACATCTCCTTCCTTCTCCAATACATTGTTGTTCGAATCATCCCCATCATACAGTTTCTCTATGTATTCCTTCCATCGGTTCGCTCTGTTTTCCGAGTCTTCTGGTCAGCAGTTTTAATGTTTATACCTGATTTATTCACTGCTCGCCGTCACTCGTTGACATCATTGCCCACACTGAGTCATGCAAGCGAAAGGCAAATGATGTCATGCCGGCCGACGTAGCCGCATATCCGTCAAGTCGTCTCTAGCTGATACACGTGAACCACACAAATATCAACAACATGTCACCAGTATTTTGTTGAGCTGGTGTGTACTTACCTTTAGAAATTCATTAATCTAAGACAGTGATTCTTAACGTGTGATAGTACATGTGGTTAACTACAGCATATTAAAAATTCATTCTCATCGAATCAAAAACGTATAAAAATAAAAAAGCTAGTAATTGTTGTTCAAATGAAGTGGTTACCATAACTGTATTGAATCTATAGTAATTATTATAAACGCGAAAGTAGCTTTGTCTGTTTGTTACATTTTCACGATTAAACGGTTAAAACGAACTTGATGAAATTTGACAAAGAAATACTACGTATGAATAGCAATGACACAGGATACTTTTTTCTGAAAAAATATCATATTTTGTGATGAAATTTTGAAAACTAATTGATCGTTGACGGACAGGCGGATAGCGTGTGTGGTTGTTCTAATGTAACATCGGTCGCTCAGGCTTTGCTTGTGTATGATCTTAACAAAAGTCAACAAAATTATAAGCGCTGTGTACAAAACTGTATTTACAGAAGATATGCCCTGAAAGTGACATAATTTATAACCACAAACAAAATCTGCCGGAGCAACCCTCCCCCTATGAGACCTGTGGAATGGTGTCATGATGGTTTCCCCGTGGTATTATGTCGATTCAGTGCTTTTTGGGACTCCTTTTACTTAACTTGCGGCTTTTTGTATCCAACTCTAGCAATGAAATTCCGAGTCGACGTGTAGGCAGTGACGGGTAGCAGCTAGCGAGGTTACGTTATAAGTCGCACTTCGTAACAGCCACGAATGTTTCAACTACCAAGTTCTCATGAAACGGGGACACGGGGTGCGTTGTTATTACAATAGTCTCTTCATTAAGTACGTTTCCAGTCGGCACCACAGGGAGCAGAGGGGATTAAGGCACGCCCTTAATGTAGGTGTAGGTCTTAAGGGACTGTGTCGATAGCAGCTGTAGGGTTGTGTAGTATTATACACACAGGTGGACTATGTAAGTTAGTGGCAGGTGGAATCGTCTCAGACGTTTTGCTGGCTCCCCCCTTGAAATGTCTAGGTTCGTTATGCAAAGAAAAGATTTACGTACATGAGATTCAAGATTTAATTATTTAAAAAAATGTTCTTTCAATATTTATTTTTTTGCAAAAAAACAGACTAAAATTTAAATTACACCCTCTAATTACAAAAGGAAAAACACGAGTGCGGAATAAAAAAATATACATTTATAAATTAAAACTCTGAAAGCAATACATGTTTGTTTAACATTACACAAAAAATTGAACTCAACCAGCAAAGAAAAAGAACAGAAACTAACAGACAATATACAAATTGTTCCCGGCTAGAGAGAGCACGAAACTCCATCAGTTTGGGCGTATACTGGGTAAATGTTTATATGAATTTTTATCACTTACCGTTATGCAGTAAGCTGTCAGTGACCTCGATGTTTCCTTCACGATGAAGAAACACCTTTCAACGCCATCCACCAACTGAGATGGGTTCATTCGTGGCAGCACATGCCAAAAACACTATGACAAAATTTTGTCGTTAAAAAAAAAAAAAACAAAAAAAAAAAAAAAATAAAAAACGCGGCCTCCACGTTTCTGGAGTCCGCATCCACAAATACACACGTCCGTTCTATCGGGGATCTCATCCCGAAGTGCCCCTCAATACCGAATGTCCATTCGCACCCTCCCGGCTTCGGGGCCGCCCTCGGTACCTGCGTCCAACAAACAAATGAATTCCACCCTCCGCCGTCTCACAAAACAGCTGAGCGTAATGTCTTAAGGCCCGTTCCCACGATCCCTTGTAACGAAGGCGAGACGGGACGGGACGGGACGAGTACTCAACCATACACCATGGGAACAGGGCCGCCTCTGCTAGCGGAGACGAGACGCAGCTACCCACTCTGAGTCGGTAAACATCACAGGCGTGTGTAGCGGTGCGCTGTTGCCATCGGTTTGCAGCAGCGGTGCGCACCCCTTCTGTTGCTGTAAAGTGCTCTGTGCCAAACGACACTAGGCAACGTGGTGGGGAGGTGGCGGCGAGGTAAGCTAGGACTAGCCTGCGGTCCGCGGTCGTCCCTACACTTCGGCTAATGAGGTCCCGTCTCGTCTCGCCTTCGTTACAAGGGATCGTGGGAACGCGCCTTTAGAAATACATTGAGAGGCGACGAAAAATCAATGACAGAAGAAGCTGGACATTACACGCTTGAGAAAGATTGTGAGACGCTGCTGTGAAACACTACATAGGTCTGTTTCGCGACTTACGACTGTAAACGTATTTACAATCTCGCTGTTAGATCCACGTGTATGAGCACACTAAAGATGGAACAGAGTAACTTGTGGGATGGCTTACGAACAATTATTATTATTATTATTATTGTTTTTAAATTTTCTTTTAGATTTTTTTGGTTGCTTCTCTGTTTCTGTTCGTTAATGTTTCTTTGCATTTCTTCTGCCACACGAAATAAAAAAGTATGTTTCTTTCATTTTTGTTTTGCGTTTCTTTGTTTTTGTTTCTTCATGTCTTTTTTTTTGATTTGGTTTCTTTGTTTCTTCTTTTGTTAGCATATTTGTTTGATGTTTTTTGCTTCTTATTTGTTTTTTATTTTTGCTGTTGGTTTCTATGTTTTTTGTTTCTATACTTTTTTATTCCGTGTTCTATACCATTTATTTATTTCTTCTTTATTGTTTATGGTTTCTTGGGATTTGATTATTCCTTTCTATGTTTTTTCTTTTTTTGTTTTGCGCTTTTTGCTTTGTGGTTATCTGTTTTTGATGTTTGTTGCTTTTGGTTTTTGTGATGAACCAGTAAACATTGAATTTTACAGTTGTTGCACACATTGAAGTTGAAGTGAGTAATTTAGTTTGACTAGCTTTGTGGAGTGGTGAAGTGCAGAGCCTCTGGCAGGCGGTTGTCCGGAGTTATCTTAATTGCCACGGGAGACGCCGCGTTTGAAGACAGACGGAGTGAGGGGTCGTTAAGACGCTGAGTGTCGTTTGATTAATTAGAGCCGCTGGCCACCGAGCCGTGGTCTCAGATCCCGCTCAAGGCCTCACCACAGAATAACAAACTCCCCTCAAGTCGCCGGCACGTAACCGCCACCCAACGCACCACGAATCACTCAAAACATTGTCTGCACTTGCGTCTTTGCAAAATCCTATTTTTTTTTTATTTTTTTTTTGAATTTTGCGTTTATCAGGGTTCTGCATCTGAAAATTTTCCAGAAGTCAACTGATCTTTTTTTTTTAATAAATAATTCCGTCAAAAAAACTGTTTTGTGAATTTTGTTTTTATTTGATTTCCCATTTATTTGATTCCCCACATGGGGAAGCAAATAAAAACAAAATTCACCACAACAGTTGTTATTGACGGAATTATTTATAAAGTTATTGTTCAACACTGCGGAAATATGGCCTATCACCAGATTAAAATTAACATCTAGGTATCTATTTCGCTATTGCAATAATCCCCGAGTTCTTTTTGGCCGATCCTCAGTTTTATGTGATGGCGCAAACAAGAGTCCGCTCAGCAACCAAACAAAATATATGACAAATTCGTACCCACCTCAGCATTAATCTCTTCGCCAACCACTTAGCGACTGTGCACAAACTACGTGGCTCGGTCCATGGGGGGGGGGGGAGGGGTTGGCTGGAAGGCTACGCTGGGCTACGTGGGGGGTGGGGGGGGGGGGGTTCCGAGCCAGGTCACGTAGCTTTCCTTTCATAACATTTTTCACAGTTAAAATGAGAAACAGAACTCACAACAGCATCCGTATATTTATTTACCTTAGTTAATTATCTCCGTATGTAATTTACAATAGTCTGATAAGAGAAAACAGTACAAAATGTCTTCTGGAATCAAAATGGAAAAAAGTTACGTGCTACGTAGGGGGGGGGGGGTGATAATGGCAAATGCCACGTAGGGCTACATGGGGGGGGGAGGGGGATTTACAGGAGGTCAAAATGGAGCTACGTGGTTTATGCACGCTCCCTTACCCATAGTAAAAAAGTCAGGGTTCAACTACAGTAGCCGTTTACTAGGGAGGGAGATGATGTGAGCTCGTTTGACATCCGCAGTGTGGCAGTAAGGGTCACTCTATGTGTGCATGAGTCTACTACTAACAAGGGACATCTTTGACCTCGAACTCTCGGAACCGCACCAAAACATGCTTAGAATAACAAGCGATCATAAACAAAACAGTGGTGTGTGTCATTTCCATGCAGAACGTTGCATTCTACCTCAAGTAACAAAGTAAAAAAGATATCAATACCATATGAAGGAAATTATACCTAATTCAATGACGTCAGTGTATCATCACATTATTAATCAACATTGCCAAAAACTCTCCACTTAGAGTAGTTAATATAGCGCAAAACACGCACATACAGCAGTACCTCACAGCTGATAGTGCTTGTATTAGTCCTCAAAGTGCAGATGCGGGATTTCGATGAAGTGGTTAAAACAAAGTGGAAGAGAACAATGTGCACACCTCACTAAAGCCACGTTATCACATTCCAAATCACTTTCGCATTCACGCAATCCAATATCAAAATACACACTAATTACATTTTCAAATGATGATGTTGGTATGTCAATGTTATAACCTGGCTTTCGTGAAACATATTGCAACAAAGGCTTATACATAGGTGCAGCAAATTGATTGTAAATCACAGAGTGAAATTTCGTGATGGTTTGGCACATTGAAGTCTTACAAAATCAGTATTCTTTCTGATATAGAGCTTATATTGCCAAAAGACGTAAACATCAAGGGGTTAGCAATATTTTGAGGTTTTGTTCGGTGTCAATATCTTCAGCATAACATCTTTGTTTGGAAAGGTTGTATCTACAAGGGTACGATCCGTATGACCTCACCAGGAATCACACAACATGACTCTTTAATGGCTCTATCAGACAAGTGCGAAGTTCTGCATGGAAATGACACACACCACTGCTTTGTTTATGATCGCTTGTTATTCTAAGCGTGCTTTCGTGAGGTTCCGATCGTTCGAGATAAGACGTGTCCCTTTTTACTGCGGTCAGTGTTTGAGCTAGAGATCAGTGCAAGGAGAGTGTGGACCCATTCAGGCCTACCTCAAGCGGTCTGCAGAGTTTTACCTCCCTGTGTGGCAGGCACGTCAGTATCAGCAGTGTGGTATGCCCACACTCCATACGCACTGCAAACAGGTTTTTTTCCTGCACATCCAGGTGATTAGGAATCGTGCACCGCCGTCTCTGCTACCCTGCCGGCCAAGTCCACCACCAGGACTGGAACGAGCTAACCCCGCGTCAGCGCCGGACACCATCACGGCGCCGCAACCAACTGAGACAACGGGTGATGTAACAGCCCTTATAGTTCTATGAATTTCTGTCCCATGAATTCGTGAATTTCTATATTTTTAGCATGTTTTTTTTTTGACGAATGTAAATTGTTTGAATGAAGTGTAAAATGATTAAGTGCAGTAAAATGTGTGAAATGTTAATTAAAATACTGTAATTATAAAAGTTGTTTAAGTCATGGTGTTTTTGAGTACGATTTTCGTCTATTTGCGACCGTTTGTCTCAGTTTTATGTTTAAAAGCGTGTAAATATCCTCCATTTTCGTTTTGCGTTTTTTTTTCTGTAGATGGCATGAAGTAATTGCTCGTTTGATATTTTCACCAGCCAAGATATGCGTAAAGAGACAACGATACAAATACATTTCAAAAGCTTTTCTCTAGATTTTGGTCTAACGTCCAGCTTTCAAACCCATAGAGAAATATCCCTAGTGGTGGCTGGCGTGTGGTGTCTGGACGTCGACGACGCATGCGGGGGCAGTCGTGCAAGCTTGATTCCCAAGAAGGCGAGCTTGAACCTCTGTCCAATCGGTTTTACGCATTGTCTGGAACTGATTCAGTCCTGCAATCGTCAGCCTGTGAGTTGGCAGCCCCACAGCCCGCTAAGTCTGGACAACTGCAGAAGGGGGTTTTAGTGGTCGGTAGCTCCAACGTTAGGCGCTTCATCGAACCCCTTAGGGAAATGGCGAAGAGGTCGGGAATGAATTCCGGTATTCATTCATTGTGTATTCCGGGGGGTCTGATCCGAGATGTGGAACAGGCCATCCCGGATGCCATTGAACGGACGGGGTGCAGCCAGCTGCGGATTGTGGCTCATGTCGGCACCAATGATGCTTGCCGCCTAGGGTCGGAGGTTATCCTCTCGTCCTTTGGGCGACTTGCAGAAAGGGTGAACTCTGTGGCCATTGGCCGCAAGATTTCTGCTGAGCTATCCATCTGCAGCATAGTCGACTGGTTCAGAGCCGTGTTGAGGGGCTGAACCAGAGGTTACGGCGCTTCTGTGATAGTCATGGCTGCAGATTCCTTGATCTTCGCCCTGGGGTTGAGTCTTGTAGGAATCCCTTGGATAGATCAGGGGTGCACTACACACAGGAATCGGCTACACGGGTGGCAGGGGCCGTGTGGAGTGCATTGGGGTTTTTTTTAGGCTGAGGGAGGATGACCCTGAGGAGGAAATTCAGTTGCGGACAGCCAAGATAAAATCAGCACCGCGTGTTAGGGGTACCTTAAAAGAATCCCGAACATTAAAAGTTCTAGTAGTTAACTGCAGAAGTGTTTGTAATAAACAGCCTGAACTCGAAAACGTTATTCGTAGTACAGATGCTGATATCGTAATAGGCACAGAAAGTTGGTTAAAACCGGATATAAGTTCCGCCGAAATTTTTAATAGTAACATGAACATTTTCCGTAAGGATAGGTTGCATTCCCAAGGAGGTGGTGTATTTATAGCTGTTAGTAAGTACGTCCCATGTAGCGAAATAGATGTCCATACTGTCTGCGAAATCATATGGATCAAGTTCAACGTAGCTAGGACAAAACTTGTGATAGGCTCGTTCTATCGTCCACCCGATGCAAGCGTAAATATTGCCGAGGCCTTGAGAAATAATGTAAATAATATAGCACGGCAATTTCCGGACCATACAAAAATGCTAGGTGGTGACTTTAACTTGCAGATATCGACTGGACTAATTACTGGGGGCAGGGATAAAGCAGCTTGCGAAATCATTCTAGACCTTTTCTCAGATCACCATCCTGAACAGCTCGTAACTGAACCAACGCGATGCCTCAACGGTAACGAAAATATTTTAGATATAGTTGTTACAAATAGGCCCGAACTATTCACGGATATTTTTACCACCGCAGGAATAAGTGATCACAAAGCTGTAATTACTACAGTAAAACTAACAACCACGCGCAGAAAGAGAAAAGAGAGGATCGTTTACAGATTTGAAAAGGCTTCAAAGGAGTGTTTTAGAGCGTATTTGAGACATAATTACCACACCTTCTTAGTAGCAGGAGGCACCGTTGAAGAGAGGTGTCATCGATTCCTACATATACTCGGGGAAGGTATGAACTTGCATATACCGAAACGGACAATCAGGGAAGAGAACGATCCCCCATGGTACACACGGGAGGTTAAAAGGTTACTCAAGAAGCAAAGGAAGATACATGCACGATCAAAAAGGACGATGCATC
The DNA here is from genome assembly GCA_031002005.1 of Vandiemenella viatica. Lineage (NCBI taxonomy): Eukaryota > Metazoa > Arthropoda > Insecta > Orthoptera > Morabidae > Vandiemenella > Vandiemenella viatica. The sequence goes on along the minus strand of JARYHS010011408.1, from coordinate 3,976,558 downwards.
GGACTGATTTAGATAAGTTAGAGGAGATAAGGGGACGTATTAAGAATGCAATGCGTGAGGCATTTTAAAACTTTCGTGAAACTTCTCCCTCTAAGAGCCTCGCTGAAAACCCTAAGAAATTTTGGTCGTATGTAAAAAAAGTTAGTTGTAGTGGGAACAATAAGCCAGTTCTAATAAAAGACGGACGGGAGGTTGAAGACAGCCGCGACAAGGCTACCTTATTTAACACCGAATTCCAAAATTCATTCACGCAAGAAAACATGGAAAACATCCCCACTTTACCACATCGTGTGGAATTAGAGATGGATCCGATAGAAATTGATAGCGTAGGAATTGTAAAGCAATTAAAACTCCTGAAGTGGGGTAAAGCGCCGGGTCCCGATGATATACCGGTAAGAGTTGTTGACGGGGAAGCCTCTTCTAAAATAAATGTTACTTCGGGCGTTCCTCAAGGAAGTGTAATAGGTCCACTTCTTTTCTTAATATTTATAAACGATCTAGGTGACAACGTCAAATGCTGGGTGCGATTGTTTGCCGACGATGCTGTTATCTATAGGGAAATAAGGTGCTCCGACGATTGCTTAGAAATTCAACGTGATTTGGATGCTATTTTCGATTGGTGCCGTAATTGGCAGCTTACACTTAATTGCAAAAAGTCCAAGGCAATGCGGATAAGTAACAAGAAGAATCAGTTTGTTCATGAGTACAAAATAAACAATTCACCTGTTGACACGGTTGATTCCGTGAAGTATCTGGGGGTGATAGTACAAAGCAACATGAAATGGGACATGCACATAACTTCCGTCGTAGGCAAGGCAAATTCTAAATTACGATTCATAGGTCGTATTTTGAGGAATTGTAATGCTCAAACAAAGGAGATAGCGTATAAAACACTAGTGCGTCCGCATCTGGATTACTGTTGTGGGGTTTGGGATCCGTATCGCAAGGTTCTGATTGACTCAGTTGAGAGGGTGCAGAGGAGAGCCGCTAGATTCGTGATTTGTTGTTACAGCCCTTATGAAAGCGTCACAGAATTGATACATAGATTGGAAGACAGACGACGTAGCTTGCGTTCGAATTTATTGGAGAATATGAGAAAAAATTTAAATTTCGAGTGCAATGAAATACTTCTTCCGCCAACCTATTTAGGTCGCAATGACCGGAGGGATAAGATTAGAGAAATAAGATGCCGTACTGATACTTATATGTATTCCTTCTTTCCTCGCACTGTTGGGGATTGGAATGGGCGGGTTTAGGATTGGTGCTTAGCACCCTCTGCCACCCACAATGTTTGTGATTTGCAGAGTATGAATGTAGATGTAGAATATGGAGAACACGTAGCAGCGAGTCACTCGCATTCTCAATTGCAGACAGAGATCCGATATCATGGGAAAAAATTTTATGTTAATAAAATGTAGCGATAGTTTATGTTTTAACGTTACTTGCGGAATCTGGAATATAAGAACGTCCACATTCTTAATTATTCAACTGCAGAAGCCATACATTTAAAATAATAACAGTTCTTAAGGAATATGCGAATGCAACTGCTGTTGGACATTGTTTATTCTCGGACGCGTTTCGCTTCTGGTCGAGTGTCTTCAGGGTGTGGCGTTATGCGCCGTTGGGGAGGTAAGGGTGAAAACCTTTTACTTCTTTTTATAATTAAATGAAACCCTAGGCTGCTAATTTATTGGGTACTCATAATGGCGTACAGGCGAGGCTTATTTATCGTTAACATTGACACATTGAAATATGATACAAAGAACTATGCAAAGCCTCTTCTTACAATTGCCAACACATATTAACAAATAAACAAAGCATTAAAACACAACCACCTTTAAAAATTATTCTTGAAACAAACTCCCAATGTTAATTGGCAAGCAAGAAAGCTACACACTTGATTTGTTTAAATGAAAGTTCCCTTCACAATGATCGGGAACCATAAATCAAACACAGTATTGACATTAACTGTATCCGATCTCAAATGCCGGGCGCCAGGATAATTTAAATTATCCACCAAGTGTGGCTTTAAGAAAGTCTGCCCCAGCTAGCTCAATATTTGGGGGTGCGAGAATTCCTAATCATTCAGTGGTCGTTACAGGGCTGTACTCAATGACCGAATAAAAGTACCACACTGCACTTGTAGAATTATTACCGTGAAGGCGATGTATTTCCCGCGACGGCGGAATTACTATAGCCCCTTGGCTATAGCGGACAAAGCACCACGTCCGTCAGCAAGCGTAATGGATGCGTGCACAGTGACCTCACTGTACAAGACACGCTTATCGACCCTCAGGTTCGATGCCAAGACGGAGCGTTCTCCAGCTTCGGAAGATCCGCTCCTTCCAGTCTGAAGGCTCGGAGTCAAGTCCCCCCTCCAGCGTCCGCCGGAAAAAGCCTCCTCCCGTCGCTCGTGGTTTTCATAGAGAAAAAAATACACCGGCATTACAAAATGCAAAGGATAGTCTCTCTCGATTGGTTCTGCCATTTTTAAGCTCCTCCTTCCGGCTGTCACGATAGGCGAACCTTGTCTTTCTCGATTCGTGCGAACTCGGGATAGCCTCGGACTTATTCGTCACCTGTGACCTCCAAACTGCCCGTCCGTAGACCTGGGGCTTCGATAGTTTATTCATCCCAGTGTACCGTTTCCCCGGAGCCAAGGGATTATACGCTTGATCAACTGCGTGAGAAGGGTAGCTGGTGTCCATTGTCCCTGGCAGCCGCCGCGCCGGCCTGTCGCGACACTCTGGCGCGTCTAGCTCAGGTCCCACAAACACTGACCATCCTCTCCGATAATTCCTTTCTTAATCTTTTTATATATAAAAATATACAAAATATTATATATAAAAATGTACGGAATGACCCATATTTGGTCATTCTGCTACAAGGGTTCATTGTTTTACTTACACTTCCGTCTTAAGGAGTGACAGTTGGTCATCTGTGTCCCTAACCAGAGGGACCTCTACGAGAATAAACAAGATAAAACAATAGTTGAACCCGCGCATTTACTACATAATTATTTATAATTTTAACAGGAAACTACAGAGCCAATTGGCTACAATAACTAGGTTCCATCCATCAAATATCACCTGAGACAGATTACTCGCAGTCGAAATATTTACAAAAACTTTGATATGAGTAAGTTCAATCAATGATGTAAGTGGGCTGAGTAGTGCTGCCAACTGTACAAATTTATCGGTAGATGTTAAAGTTAGGATTTTCAGATTTTGTTAAAATATCTGCGGATTTTATCTGCTTTTCATTATTTATTGAATTTTCCTTATATTCGAGTTTTTTTTTTTTAAATCTTTCAGCGTATAGCGATTCTGTATTACAGGGCTGTCAATAACTGTGAATCGTTTCCTTGCAACCGCTCGCGTAGACCAATAATGAAATGAAATAAATCTCATATTTTGTTTCTTGATTATAGATCTTAAAAGACCGTAATACAGAACTACGGGCGCTCTCTTTATGTGCTGTGACACGCCCTCTGGCTCGGCATTACTAACCGGTGACTTCCGCCGTGTAACCAATATCCAAGAATCAAAGCGGCTGCAGTTTTAAACATTTCCTATTAAAAATGTTATGCTAAATTTAATGCCAACAAAGCAAACGTAAGATGCCTCAAAAAAAAAAGTCATAGCAGCAGCAGTGAACTTTAATAATTATTGTTTCAGTCTTTCAGTTAGCGAGTCTCCGGATTTTTATACCCAGTCTAAGGAAATTTTAGCGGCCATCTAGGGATATTCAAAGCCACAAGGCTGGCAGCACTGGCGCCGAGTGATGTCCCCCGTCCCTGCCATTCGTCTTGGGGGTTAAATCACGTCCGGTCATCCTCTATCCGCAGTCACTCCAGACGAATACGGGGGTGGTTTCTTCAAAAGGCCAGTGTTAGGGTGTGCAAATGAAAAAATATATCGATATTTGCAAACTATCGAGAAAAAGTATCGATATATGGGTATATCGATATTTCTGCCTAAAACTATTAATTTCCTAAAAATATGCCAAAAATACATCAAAATATTTAAAGATATTCCGAAAATTAAAGACGCATGTGGAAATTATAGAAACCTTTATTAATTTATCAATTTTTACAATCAATCGAGCCACTATTCATCCGATCTAGACATCGAAAGAACTCGTATGTTTTGTATGTTCCCCGACCTAGTCCTGTTGTCCGATGCCGAAGCCACTTTTCCGGACGACGCAGAAGAGGCTTGGCATATCACGTCTACTTCGTGAACGCATCAACTGTTATTCATCAATGAAAAACCAATTGAAAACATAAGCTGTTAATTTACTTCGCCCTTCAGCTTCGCAACACGGATTCTTAATCAATATTTTTCAACTTGATTAAAAATAATGTAATCGTTAGCATTCAAACAAGTTGACACAAAGTGACGTCTACGTTTACGTAAACCCGTTAAAATTAACATCTTTTTTAACCAGTTAACCGTTGATGGAGAACTGTTAAATTACAACGAATTAACTTTTTTAACAGACGTCCATATCAGATACGTACGTATATTTATCCAATATATATGCAACGCATAAAACTGGATACTGATTTGCGTTCGTACAAAAAATATCGAATTGTACTTAAAACCGATACTCCAATTAAAATATCGATTTTTGATATATCAAGGATAAAAATATCGACGATAAATATCGATCATTTTATGAAAAAATATCGATTATTTTATGAAATAATATCGATTATTTTATAAAAAACTATCGATATATTTTCCTGGGCGTAGCTAATGTCCGTTCCCTATCCCCTTCGGTCTGGTAACCTACCTCCTGAGCCTCATCTGGGCTGAATGGAAAATATGGGACTCGGGCAAAGCTCAAACCTTCCATGATAACAGTTTTATTTCAAAATCGAATTCACATCTGGGTATGTGGATTTCTGGTATTCTCTTCTCAAACCCTCTCTTATTGAATTTGTCAACGATGTGAATTCATCGCGTTATCGGTAGAAAATACTAGTAAACTGATAGCTGTAGTTTATTACAAGTGGAAAGAGAAGAGTGGTACCACGAGCAAGCAAAAGCTAGAGTTACACTTTCCGTGTCCTCTGCCCTGGGGACCAGCAACTTGCGGCAGCTGCTGTTTCTCTCCCGTTAAACTTGGCCTCCGCAACGACACAAACTTTTAGATTAATGTTGGTAATAACGGAACGACCAACTGGCATTTTTTTTTTCATGCAACGGACCAGAGACGTGGCTAAGGAAACAAGAGTCCAGCGAGTTGGACTGCTACCATAACAGATGACGGCCATGGTGTCATCACAACACGTTCAGATGCCCTTCAGACACTTGTTATACTTCAACAACGGCGGTTTCTCAGGTTCCACTGCTAACAGCACATGTCTATACATACAGCGTTTATCCTTTATAAGGAAGGCAGCTGACATCAGGTTAAAATGTTTCATATCCTACAAGATCTACTAACTACATATCTAGATTTTTTTAACGGTTGTTATAAAAGTATGATAGTACTGCCCTCAAACTGGTTTGATAGTGATTACTACGACTTAGGACCGTTTTCTTTGGCACGTCGTCAGTATCTAGGCTCGTTTGATGTAATCCCCCATCCCTTCCTATCTTGTGTTAAACTTGTAGTGTACCCGGAGTAAGGATTGCCACCAGTTGCTATTACTCTCTATCATTAAGTTTTATTTTATATATGAAATATCTTGTTCAGTTTTGCCTGGGCGCCATGGAAGGAGTCCTTCCAGAATTTTCAATAAACATTTAGAAATGCAATTATTTGTTTTATTATAAGGAAAATTATTTTAATTTATCTACTGACACTTACATTTATTGTGATCACTATAAGAAATGATGATTGCATTGACTAACAAATGTAACACGAATTAAATCTATATAATAATTTTTGATTAAATAAACAACTAAATGATAAAACATGAACGAAGTCCGACTAACTCAAAATCAGAGAGCACAAATTTTCGTTTTCGGGTACATGCGCCACACTTTGCCTCGGTTTGTTCTGGCGGAATAAAAATGGTGTATTTACCATCCAGCTGACGTTTATGTTGAAGTCGGCGCTGTCCGGATCTTCTCGAATTACTGCGCGCAACACACACAGAACAAAATTTTATCGTCGCACTTGTTTAACACTGGACGAGCACTTGCTTTGAAACCCATTCCATTATTATTCTTTCGAACGCCGTCTCAGTCGCCAGCTGCAATCTTCTCCTCAAAACGAGGGTTTTAGCATGAAACAAAAAAACAAAACTTGTCTGAACTTATTATCAATTAATGGAGTTATCCCTCCATGTAAGCACACACACAATCCTCTGCACTTCTCGCACCGCTGGCACGGGGCGGACTGTCCCCACTGAAGGAATGTGGTCAGCTTATCTCCTCTCCCATCTCCAAACACCTGCACTCAAAGGGTGCCGCGATGGTTGCACTGCGAAATACTCTCTCCTCTCACACCGACAAACGCTTGCTTATAAAAGTTGAAGCTTCTACGAGCGGACCGCTTCAAACTCTTCACCTACACATAATGATCCTACGTCCTCAATTATCAGCTTCAGATATTTCAATTTTTGTGTCTATTTTATGTGTCCACTTAATTTTCAGCAGATTTCTATAGTACCATACTTCAAATGCTTCAATTTTCCTTCTTTCTGGTATTTTTAAAGTCTAAGTTTCACTACCATAAAGTGCTGTGCTCCACACATATAGTCATTAGAAAATTCTTTCTGAGTTCTAGGTATTTTTTTTTAATTAAAAATTTCTCTTTTTCCAGAACGTTCTTCTAGCTAATGCTATTCCGCTTTTAACATCATTCCTGATTCGGCCATCAGTTGTAATTTTACTTCATAAGCAACAGAATTCATCTTAGTTCTGGGATAGCATCTGATCCTGTTTTCACTATTAATCTACAGAGTACCTATGCCGTTGGATACGAGTGCTGGTTGTGTTCTATACTCGGCTTGTGTTCCCTGTAGATCCTGTGGTCACTCCACCTCTGCTACAGGCAATGACATTTCACTTTACCAAGATCACTTAATTCATATAAACTGAATAATGATTTACAGACAGAATCACGCGAATGAAATGTGCTGAGAGAATACCAGGAGCAGGCACTGTGCTCCTTTTTTTTTTGTTTACGTCCTTACGCCTCGTACGTCGAGGTCATTAGAGGCGGGAACGGACTGCGTACAAGGAACGGGAAGGAATTCGGCCATGGCTTTTTGAAAGTAACACTCGGCGTTTGTGTGGAGCGATTTCGCGACACACCCGCGCCCTGTAGTGTGACTTTTGGAAGCGCGCCTGTCGCTGGGTCGAGTCTCTCCGCTTACTCCTAAGATCTAGTAATGATATTTAGTGTCCAGTTCCAGTTTAGGTCGCGATGTTCTGTTAACTCGCCATGCGAGTGTGTAGGACCAGCTCCAGTCTCCAGAGCACGACGCAGCGGCTTTTTTAATTAGCACTGTACCCCTCATAAACGAATTTGATTGATTTCACTTCCAGCGCACAAATATCGCAAAAACCATCGATTGCTGTGTCAGATTGGTTTCAGCTTTTTAAAACAAAACAGTTCCACACACCGGATGTCGTTCTGAATGTTGAACCCGTTTGTATTTCAGTTATTTATGTTTTTTGTTAAAATATCTCCGTGGGATCAAAACATCACATGATACCAGAGTAGAGGTGCGCTCACCACACACACACACACACACACACACACACACAGCCACCATTCTCTGCCATTTCTTCAATTGGCAGTGTTTTTGGGAGTTGTTATCCTAGGATATTTTCTCCAATTAATAAGGTTGGTCAATTCTTCTGAGTTGGTTGGTCTTTATTTTGGTGCATTAATTTAATAAACTCAATGGTCTTTTATGTCGGTCTGCTGAAATGTCGTACTGGCCGATGTTTTTGACCATTAGATTTTTTTGACTTCTGGGAGCTTTTGTAGAAAGATTTTGCCACAGCCTGAATCTATCCAGGAGCATAGGCAGTGCAGTAGCCTCGTGTAGGGCATCGGTCGGGAAGTGACGTGGCAGGTCTCCGAACGAGAAATGCACTATATAATATTTCTAAGCTCACTCACTCACCCACCTCGGTAGCTATTGGCTGGAGAAAGGTGACGTCACGCGCCAGCCTTCTCTCACGAATTAACAGTGTCCATAGTAATTAGCAATTAAACGTTAGCTGCATATTTTATTATCTAAGCAACTAATATGAAATTAATTGCCATAATACAGTCATTAATTAACCTGTTCATAGCCTTCCATAGTTAAAAAAATATCAATAAACTTTACTGTTAAAAATCGTGGAACTTCTTTTCAGTAACATGTCGACTTTAAGAAACTTAAGTTATTCATAGTCTCTTCTGTAACAGCGTATGCCAATTGTCATCCAGATGTAGGCTAAACTTCAATTTAATTAAAACTTCCGTTTGTGTTGCTGTTTGAATAAAATTTATACATTACAGTTTATTTTCTTTTCAGGTATTTTACTCACCACTTTCGTTAATGGTCTAATTGAGTTAGATTATTTAAAGTGGATATCAGACCAAATATGTTATCGATTCGAGCATTCTGGCAATTCATTTCTACAGTTCTGCTTAACTCTTTAATAATCTGTATGAAGTTCTCTGGCCGTCACGGACACTATGGCCAAGATTACAATTATTTGCCCAGCCTCAATCAAAAACAGCGTGATGCTTTCGAAGCAATTGCACACTCCCTTTAATCAGAAGTTCCTCAAATTTTTTCAGCGTGGACTTTTATGGCCAAATACAAGTCAAGTCAAGTGAAGTTTGTATTTCAGCAACTTTGAGTCTAGCAACTACGACTTCTGAAACAATTATACGATAGCGCGATCGTCTCTATATATATTTAATGCGTCTTAATAAACACATCGCTGTAGACACAATAACTAGTTTGACGTAGTTAAAAAGTGCAGTTTAACAGCAAATTATACAACATATAGTGAAGTGAGCAATATTAAAGGTAATAATACTAAAGTGTAGCAAGAAAAAACAGTGCAGAAAATTGCGGAAGGTGCTGTTCCGGACTGACATGTGCTAGCTGCCACAATTTTTACCACTGACGATGCCCCACTCCAGAAGGGCGAAACGCGTCTGGTAGATGAAAGTCAATAAAAAACAGTTGTTACAAGACGGAGTTTTATTCAAAAATATTTATGCAACAACTGCGAAACATGGCCTACAACAAGATTACTGTTACACATACCAAATACTCGTGCGGGGAGAGAGAAACCATGGTACATCTGTTGTATTGACCACAAATCGTAAAGGATGTATCCCAATTTGACTTCCAATCACCTACTCACAAAACCATCGAATTGGCGGAAAATCTATCTCATATCTGATGCTGTCATCGACAGAGAATAAGAAGAAGATCAGCTGAGTCTCTTTGCATTTTTCTTCATCCCATGTTTACCAAGCCAACTGGAAATGCTGTCCAGATCACCCTGCAGCTGTTTACAGTCCTCTACCGTTTTTATCCTTTTATATAGCATTATGTGATCTCCAAACAATTTAATTTCAGATAGTAAACAATCAGCACAATTATTCATTAGAAAAATGAATAACAGTGGTCCCAATACACTATCCTGTGGCACACCCATTTTTAATTCCACTTCTTTTGATGCTGCATTTCCTACCCTAACTTTTTGTTTTCTACCTTTCAAAAAAAGCCTTTGAAAGATCTAGTGCTACACTATCGATTTGGACTCCCTTGTCCATTTAATGTGATATATCTTGCATATATCCCACCAACTGAAATTCGCATGAATATCCTTGTTTAAAGCCATGTTGCCGACTTGAAAACCACTTACGCTACACTCATATATTTCTGATGTGGTTGCGTACCATTCTCTCCATTAATTTAACTACCACCGATGCCAAACTAATTGGCCTATAATTTTAGACTCTATTTCTCACCCCTCCTTTATGCACCGGCAAACAATCGCACTTTTCCAGTCTTGTGGTAAGCAGCAAGTATCGAGACTCGATTTAAATAATATTATAAGATAAGGTACAATGTCAAATGCTGCTATCTTTAAGACATCAGTAGTGGTATTACCTACGCCAGCCCCTTTATATTTTACAGCTTTCTAGTTCCTTCATGATATCCTCACGATGAATTTCAATTTTCAGTAATGCTAATCGTTTTTGTATTGTCATGTTTCTAATATGTGGAAGAAATTTCATTCTAATCATATCTCTCCTCTTTGGTTTAGCAATTTTCAGAAACAGTAGTGTAATAAGATAATTTCTTCCTGAAATGAAAAGACAGTTTCTGCCGTATTTTTCCGCAGCGGATTGCGCAGATGTCACATTTACCGCGTGTAGAATAATCTGACTGACTTCTAACTCTGATCAAGCGAATGCCTCTCGAGGAATTGTTTTCCAATGATTTCTGTATTCATACTGGATTCCATAGGTTGATTATTATAATTTTATCCCTTTAATCGACTAAGCATCTCACTTTCCAGATGGCAACATTCAGTTTGTCTTTTGTTTTGTAATCGTTTACTTTCGCCTCCCATTGGGTGCCATCGTGGAAATCCAAGCAGCTATCTGCTTGAATGTGGCGTATGCTTACTGTTGTTTTCCCCTACCAGCGGGTAGCAGTCCCTTGCTTAAGGTGGGTTTCTACAACCCGCGCATTCGCCGGCCGGGCCGACCCAACTACGAAGGAGCGGGCCTTGGGAAGGCATGGCGCGACCCAGTCGGTAGAGATCAAAGGCCCGGGTAGCTGAAACGACATTGGGCAAGGTGGTGGGTGGCTGGGTGGTGGCGTGGCCACCCCTGACCCTTCCTGTAGAGATGGCATCCCTGAGCCAGACTCCTGGGATCGCTTTCCCACCCGGAGTGCATTGGGGAGCAACCACGTGACGCGACTTTCGCCTTCGTGGTCGTGGGGGCAGGAGTCGCATGCACGAAAGTCACAGAGCAGTCTTTCAATGTCTTACCTTCCTATTCCAACCAGCATGATATTTAGACCTTTGAGACCATTTCTGCTTTTGCTTGGATCATTTCGGATACCTTCTTACCGTTACACTATAACATATCAGCTGGCAAGCATTCAGACAACACAGTACAAATGTAAAACCATGGAAAATAATGCTAACTGGTGGGATTAGTCAAACCGATTCCAATTCGCTCAATTCAGGCAGATTTATTTTCCTTTGTAACAAATGTTGATTGTAATTGGCAGATGTTGGCAGGGTCCATTCTATCTGATTCCTTCTCTCAATATTTGCCAGTTCCCTGAAACAGAAATTAAATTTAATTATTATGTCAGACAGTTTTTTTTTTTAATAGTCACATAAATTCTTCTTAGTACAATTCAAATATATTAACTATCTGACATTCAATATTCACTTTATGCACACCTTGGAACAAAACTATGTTTATGAGGTAGAAATTAATCTTTAAAATACTGTCCGGATTAGCACATTGCTGTTGTAGGTATACGGAATATTTGTCTTCAATAGATACTAATATTTCTTTAATGAGTAGAAACATTTTTTATACGATAAAAATTAATATAAAAAGTTTATATATAGAAATTTAACTTCTCTTCATTCTCCTCTTTAATTCCGATACAACTGATCCGAAAACGTTTTTAAAATTTACAGTAATATAGTGCTAATAAAAGAACGACAAAAAATAAATAAAAAAATAAAATTAAAATAAAAAACAGCAACAACAGCAATCTTTTTAGAATTTATAGTTTTTGGAAAGTATCTAAATAAATGACTTTCACAAATTTGATATCGTATCATTCCATGGAGAATTTCGTAAATTGCGTAGGTAATAAATATATCGTTAAACATTGTGTTTGAAGAAATCAATTTTTAACATCAGTTAGAAAAATTGTTTACAAACAGTTCTTGGATGTATCAGTTATATGTACCACGTGAAAGACAATTTTAGAATACTATAATACTATTTAAAAATAATTTGCTACAGATTTCTGAAAACTGCAATTTTTTTGAAAAATATATATATTTATAGAAGTGCGTACTCCCGGTTCTGCATGCTTCTACCCACATGATGCATTCATTGGCGAATGTAGCGACACGTGTCCCGTCGAAGGCGGTCACTGGCCAAAACATCTTATTGCATGGTCTGTAGCAGGGGTCAACAAACTGGATTAATCACCTACCTAGAATCAACAAATTGAAATAACCACGTGGCTAGAATCAACAAACTGTATTAATCACATGGCTAAAATCAACAAATTGAAATAACCACCTGGCTAGAATCAACAAACTGGAATAACTACCTGGTTAGGATCAAACCGGACTAGAATCAACAAACTGAAATAACCACCTAGCTTGAATCAATAAGCTGGACTAACCATCTGTCTAGAATCCACAAACTGGATTAACCACATGACTACATTCAACAAACCGAAATAACCGCCTGGCTAGAATCAACAAACTGTATTAACCACCTGGCTAGAATCAACAAACTGAAATAATCACCTAGCTAGAATAAACAACTGAACTAACAACCTGGCTAGAATCAACAAGCTGAAATAACTACCTGGTTAGAATAAACAGACTGCACTAACCACGTGGCTACAAATAACAGACTGGGTTAACCATCTGGCTATAATCAACAAAGTGAAGGAGAATTCGCACTGTGCAGGAATTACCAACTAATTTCGCTTGGTTTTAATGTCATTCCATTTGGTTCTATACTGTCCTCAGAATTTTCTTGTTTCAAGTTTAATTTTAATCAAAATTGCAAAATTTAATGCTACATTAATTTTGGAGCCGACGAAAATAGTGTCTTAATTAACAAGTGTCACGAAGCGTTATGAAGCATTGCTAGTCCTTTTCTTCACTATCGCAAGTAAGTTTAACAACTCGGCTGTTTCGTCGAGACTTTAAACAGTCTATAATACGGTTAGAGACGCTGCCCAGTGAAACGATTCGCGACGGTGACGAGCTTGTTCTGGGCGACAGCAAATTGTGTCGTCACTTAGCCTCGACTGTAGTCACACATGTGAATACACTGATGAGACAAAACATTATGACCACCTGATTAATAACGTTTTGGTCAACCTTTTGAACGGAATACTGTAGCGGTTTAGTGTGGAAAGGATTCAACAAGTCCTTGATAGGTTTCCTGAGGCATGTGACACGAGATGTCTGCGCAGAGGTCACGCAATTCCTTTAAATATTGGGCCGGTGGTTTGTGTCCATAGAATTGGCACGCGATGGCGTCCCAGATTTGATCTATCGGGTTGAGACCAGGTGATGGTCAAGGCATCACCGTGAGTTCACTGACATGCTCCTCGAACTAATGTAGCACGATTCTGGCTTTGCGACACGGGCAGTTACCCAGCTGGAAGATTCCATCGCTGTAGGTGAAGACATGAAGCATGAAGGGTACTAGTTGATCACATGGTGCCTTCGATCACTACCACAGGTCTCATGTAAGCCAAGGCTAATGTCCCCCATACAACAATACTTTTCCATAGATGCTCACTACAGCAGCACGCGAACAGCCGACCAGCCTCGCCGTTTCCGAGATGCTCGTTCCCAGGCGCCGGACCATAACAATCTGACCTCCGTTAAAGTCTGTTATGTCAGTGTATTCGCCGATTTGCAACACGTATCGTCGCTTGAATGACCCCACGCGTCTCTGCCCCGATAATGTAGTTATCTTACCACATGAACTACCAACAACGTCATGGACTCTCCCAGTGGCAGTCGTCATCAGCTCATCAGTGTACTCCCCACAGCACAACAGTAGTATCTTCTTTCACCTTTGCCTCAATAGTCTTCAACAGTTCTCCAGATACGAACATAAACATCTAGACAACATTCATACACTGGCGCAAAATATCGAGATTAACCATCAAGCAAGGTTGGGAAACGCTATCTCATCTTCAACATCAGTGGCATATAGATTTCCACAAGTTCACTTACGTTGCCAGAGCTCCGTATCTATCGCAAACCAAAAAACTATCGATGTCTCAGGTATGTCGCCACCAGTTTGACAGATACATGCAGCATTCTTTTTTTTTTTTTTGTAACTCACTATTTGAAAATCGATTTGATTGCTTCCTCTCTGATGAAGTATGCCATTTCCCATATGCCGTGAAGCCACTGCATAAACAAGGCCACACTCTGATGACGTCAGTGCATGCCACATTCCGATGTGACCTTGGCCGCAGGCTAGCACGTGATTTCAGGCATAAGGATGTGGGAAAATTTTCTTTCGTAGGAAAAGGCGCAAGGGATTGGAATAAATTACCAAGAGAAATGATGAATAATTGACCAAGAACACTGAAAGAATTTAAGTAAAAATTAGTAGAGAACAAAAGTAGGGGGAAGAGGAAAGGAGCGCTCCATCGCAATTTTTGTCAATTATATTACTATTATGTGTATGTGTTTGTTATTGGTTTTTTGTTAGTGTTGGGTAGCGAGAGATCGTTGTGTTTAGGTTGTTGTGCGTATCTCAGTTTGTGCGATGACAGTCGTAAGTACTGGCGTATGGTTGACTGTGTGTTAACCAGATATGATATACCTCTTGATTTGTTAGGAACGTAATGGCTATTGTGTCTCTGTGTAAGATGTAGTTTGTTTGTGTGAAAATACATCTGTGTGGTAATGTTTGGATGCTAGTTGGTGGATGTAATGATTGTCTGATTATGTGTAGGTATCTGGCTGCCTTTGTGAATCGTGTGGTGTCGCTGTAGCTATTGCTCTGTGATTTGTGATATAACATCTATGTTAGGTCTAGCTCAGTTTTAGCTAAGACATTTGTGTCATCTAACATCTTTTGTGAAGTAATGTATGCAATTTTCTTGACTATTTCTAAATTTCATACTTTTCATCAAATTTTTATAACAATCCTTTTTTTTTTCACTGAACTATGTGTGTGTAGTAATGTTTCGATGCTTTTTGGTGGGTGATGATGTCTGTGCGGCTATGTCTTGATGTTAGGTTGCTTGTAAGTTAACGGCTCTGTGTGTTGTGTCCACCTGTCACACATGTAGCGTCCTATTAAGCTTCTGCCTGTGACATGGGCAAAGTTTTGGGTTGCGATAGGTACGAAGCTTTGGTGGAAAAAATGGCAACTTTTCCATCAAGTTAATGGTAAAAATGACGTACCAATGTCTGGATTGAGCTAGGAGAGTATTCTCAATATGTAGTCAATTGTCATTCTCATTCTGTTGTGCCAGTTTATGATGTTATTTTGATGTTTTTATTGGGATCTGGAGGACTATTGAATACTGGTATGGCAAGTCGGAGGGAAGAAGTTATCATCACCTAACTGTGGGAGGTATGTGAAGTAGGTGATTACCCACAAGGCTACGCGACAACACACTTGTTCTCAAGAGGATCCCGCAGTACAAGTACGAGCAACAAAGTCAACGAAAAACTTGGCTACACACTTCAGCAATTTTTACTGCAGTTCTCCCAGAATACTAACTTGTTAAAGTAGATGCTAATGTCGTATGAGAGTTGGAGGTATTGTAAATGATGGTGGTGAACGCGTGGCTGTAATGATGGTTACTAGGAAATCAAACTATCAACACCTCAATAAGTACTGCTCCACTAGTATTTAGGTTATACAGACAGAAAGTGGTGATTATTTTGGCGCCAGAGCGAAATTGGTTATGCTTAAAGTTGTGGAGACGCCCTGAACCCTGATTTAAGCTGTTGGGAATTACTGGAATACTTTCTTTGAAGTGAATTTAATTGCGATGGAGCGCATGTTCCGGTGACAATCTCCCTATTTTTCTAATTATCCCTTTCTTATATTTCTATTGTTATTATCTTGTGCCATTTACGAATTTTAATTTAATTTTACTCAGCCTTTTTGATAAGTTAATTACCACTTCCTTTGGTAATTTCCTGGTACCAATACGCTCAGAACAACTTTTTCCCACTCCGCTATGCTTGAAATCGACTGTGTCCCTGCTCGTGTGCTGCAAGCTGAGACGGCGCGGCGCGAGTGTGCGACCTAGGACTTGGGGAAGATTGTCCGAATCTTTGTCCCTGGCTGTGACCACCGAGGGTGATATGGAGGACACTCAGTAGGCCAGGACCAGAAGTGGGCAGTTCCGAGGTCAACTTAGCAAGATGAGACTATGCGGAGATCGATGATATCAAGTGCGACTGCGGAGAATACCAGACTGTAGAGCACACGCTCCAGTGTCGACAGTGCCGAGCATCCTGCTCGCCAGCTCATCTGTGTGGGGCCTCAGAAAAGTGGTCTAACACAATGTGATGTTTTTGATTGTGTGACTGTATGTTTCAGACACGAAATAAATAAACAAAACCTAGGACTTGCGTTGAGATTTCTCTGAGGTCTTCTATTGGCAACGTGCGGATTGAGTTCTTGGTTACTTGGAATGAGTGGCCTCTCAAAACCTGCAAATGGAACTACAGTAGTGTTGCAAATTGAAAAAAAAAATGTTTTTTTTTTCAGATTTGTGAAAAAAAAAACATGAAATAGAACCTAGCACCCTGGTTTTTTTTCTAAATTTGTTTTTTTTTCTTCAGAAAACAATATATTTGATAAATTATAGTTTAATTTACGGAAGTTACATTTTACATGTGTGTTTTAAATCTTACTAAATCATATAATGTCTTACATAATGATTCATAAATGTATCTATATAGGTAACATAATTTTTTATCCATCCTCTTCGTCAGTACCACATTCACTAGCATCAGTAATACCAACACCAGTGCGGTCGGAGTCTGAATTTTCTGTTTCTTCTTCTGTCTCCTCTAGATCCATAACTTCAGAAGTAATTACATTTTCTTTTACTGGATGTATTTTACGCAAAAGCTTTTGAGATTGCAATTTTAAATTGTGAGCAAAGTACACACTGTGCATAAATACTGCGCCGGTAGTTCTATATTACGGTGTTTTAAGTCTGAATTTAAATCTATTATCATACAAAATAGGAGCTTTATTTCTTTTCAATCGTTGGTTTATGCCAACTGTTGCAAGGAAATGATTCATAATAACTGACAATTTAATGACTCAGTATCACTATATGCTGCGAGTTTAATAAGTATACGAATATAAGGAAAGCACAATAAGTAATAAAAAGAGGCAAAAAACCGTTGATAAATTTAAAATTCCAAATTTTTTTAAAAGATCTGTAGGTCTACAGATAAATTTGTAGGGCCTTCAGCACTAGTTCAAATAGTGAGTATCAATGCTAACAACGGGGATTCCTTCTCGTGCAACCTAGCCTATTCGGGAAATCCCCGTTCGTAAAAGAATATTTCAGTCAATGTTGCCAATATTTTTGTATTTTTTTTCCTACTGAACCAGAAAAATATAGTAGATTTAAAAATTAAGATAAGTACTTAGTATAAACTAACACAGTCATATTAAACGATAAATGCCTAAAATATATGAAATTTAGTAGTTATGAAAAAAAACATGTCCCAGAAAAAAACATGTTTTTTTTCACAGTTTTTTTTCGTGGTTTTTTTTTCAAGTCAGAAAAAAAAACAGTTTTTTACAACATTAAACTACACGCTAATGATTGTACGAGTGCTTCTATTAGAACACAGTCTTTAGGATTCCCTGGCTTATCGGCTGTTGCATCCCCAGTCTCCCGTTCACACTTCACAGAATTACAGAAGCTGCCGCTCCTGCTAGCCTAGACATGCAAACCGTTCCAAGTGGACCGGGATAAGGCGGAGATGGTGGTCGGTGGTAGAGCACCTGGCTCGACCACAGGGAGCGCTGGTCACCTCCGCGGTCACTGGCCAGCTCGAACGCTCGCAACCACACGAAAACACGCTTACAGTTACAAGCGATCATAAGCAAAACAGTGGTGAGTGTCATTTCCATGCAAAACGTTGCATTCTAACTCAAGGAACAAAGTGACAAGATATCAAAACCATATGACGTCAGTGTATCATTACATTTTCAATCAAACTCTGTGCTTAAAGTACGTTAATGTAGCGCAAAACACGCATATAAAGTAGTACCACACATCTGATTAGTACTCAAAGTGCAGATGCGGGATTTCGATTAAGTGGTTAAAACAAAGTGGAAGAGAACAATGTGCACACCTCACTAAAGCCACGTTATCACATTCCAAATCACTTTCGTATTCACGCAGTCCAATATCAAAAGCCACACTTATTATATTTTCAAATGATGATGTTGGTATGACAATTTCATAACCTTGCTTTCGCCAAGCAAATTGCAACATAAGCTTATATGTAGGTGCAGCAAATTGATTGTAAATCACAGAGTGAAGTTTCATGATGAAACAACGATCATGGGTCTTCACTTGTGGTTTGGCACATTGTAGTCTTACTAAATCAGTATATTGTTTGAGGCGGAATGCAATGTTTTGCATGGAAATGACACACACCACTGTTTTGTTTACGATCGCTTGTTATTCTAAGCATGTGTTAGTGCGGTTCGGAGCGTTGGAGGTCGAAGGTGTCACTTGTCAGCTGGCGGATCCCTCAACAACACAGGGTGCAGCCTCATGATTCCAACTATGACATGCAGCCAACACCTTGATTTTTACTTTTTCATCACCCCAGAAGTCAACCGCTAGTAACTCATGTTCATGATCTATGATCACCAGCGAACTGTAGTAGTTTCTGCCATCCAATATGAACAATCCTCGACCATTTGTTCCTCTGTCTCTGCACTACACACTGTAAACATCGGTGAAAACCTCATTGTCTAGTACTCCTTCACTCAACACTCTACTGGTCTCTCTGTGGCTCGTTTCTCTTTATGAAGTTTCCAAATTATATTACTTCGCTCATTATACTTCTGCAGTTCACCAGTAACACTGTTATATCTAGCTTTCTGATAATTTCAGCATTAACATTCGCCTTTCTAGATGTGACGATTCTGTTATTACTTCATTTATCTTTTTGTTTACCAAATTTTGATTTTCCCCATCTTGGTTCTATAAGTAATCAGTATCGCTATGATTCCCTGTTTTTGTCCCCTAACGTAAAAAAGTCACAGTCGTAACTGGGAAAGGGCACAGAGTATGGTGGGTGAGCGGTTAACGCTCTGGCCTCGCATTCTGGAGGACGTCGGTTGCAATCCCCGCCCGGACATCCAGATTTGGGTTTTCCAAGGTTTCCCCAAATCACTGCAGGCAAATGGCGGGGTGCTTCCTGCAAAATGCCATGGCCAAATACCTTCCCGTTCCTTGTTCCCAGTCCTTTCTCGCCTCTAATGAGCTGGACGTCAACGAAGCGTAAAGCCATAAGTAAAGAGAAGTGGGCAGTTCTCCCTTACAGCCTCCCCCTTGTTTTTAGGCGTAGGCCGTGCCTAGTGAATCCCAAGCTGCAGATGGAGTCCACAGCCACAACCCCCTAGCAGCACACTGGTCTCCATGTTACCCGCCTCGCACTGTACCAATGAGGCTTAGCTGGACTGAGACTGGGCTAAGTGACGCCAGGAATAGCTTCACAGGGTAGTGAAGCTCGAACGGCATTAACTTACGCTTAACTGGCTAAGAAAGTTTAAGAAGTCGCCAGAAAGTAACGTTGCCCTACACAAAGTATGCTTGAAGTAAACACAAAACGAAGAGCATTTTTAAATGGCAACAAGTCCTTTTCTATTGCACACTGAGAAGAGAATAAGGGCTTCATAGCCATTTGCTGCCTTCTGATTAATTGTACTGTGGTTTGGACTTTGTGTAAACGTCTTTGAAATTCAGCTCTCTGCGGAGTGTAGGGCCAGTCGCCATGGTGGAGCTATGTCTGGAAGAGCGTTTCCATCTCAAGCCAACTGTTGTGTAGATATCAAAATTCTGCTACTTCCGTGTCAGTCTTCGGTTTCCGTGCCTTAGAATATAAGTCTTTCGCTCCTAATGTCCATTAAAAATAGTCAAAGTCTGCTACATCATAACAAAAGAAGAAGATGGCTTACTTACTGATCTGAAAAATGGCAGTTAGTGGGAAGATGAAAAGCTTCATGCTGAGGAGCGCTCGAAGCAACAGGCGAAACGAGCGGCAGTACTGCGGTTTCTACTGTACACTAAATGTGGCCGAGCAACTTCGTTCATAAAAGTGCAGCCCTTATCTGAGCCTGATATACCAGGCCAGCGTCGTTAAAGCAGAAGCTAATTCAGCTACGTGAAGGCAGTTCCCGGCGGAGAATATATTGCTGCTCTGACATGTTCAAACCAGCAAGAGCAACCATACTTATATTACGACAGTAATTAGGCGATTTTTTACAAGTTTTCTTTTTAATTATGGCTTTACGTCTCATCGTCTTCGAGGTCATTAAAGGCGGGATGGGACTGGGGACAAGGAACGGTTAGGAATTCAGCCATCGCCTTTCGAAGGAAGTATCCCGGCATTCGCCTGGAGTGATTTGGGGAAACCATGGAAGGGGATTCGAACATGCGTCCTCCCGAATGCTCTGTTTTAAGTCCCCCTGGTTAACTGGAGCTTACGGATGGATTGCTGTACTTCTAGGGTTAGGTGGGCCCTCTACAGCCAGCGGGGAAGGACTGCGGGCAAGACATGGAAAGGAAATCGGCCCATCCCGGATAGAGAAAATAAGTTGGAAAGACAAAGTAAGGAACGATGAAGTGCTGGAACAAGTAGTAGAGAAAATGTCCCTTATAAAAACAATAAGGAACAGAAAAAGGAAATGGTTTGGTCTTGTGGTGAGGAATGAGTGCCTGCTTTAAACCGCCTTGGAGGGAAAAGAACAGGTCGGCGAAGAATGAAAATGATTGACGACGTCATGATAAATGGAAATGTATAGAGACTAAGAGAATGGCGGAACAGAGGGAGGCTTGGAAGGCTGTCACTGTGCGTGGACCTGCTGAATAGCATGATGATGATGACGATGATCTCGGCATTATCGTGGAGTGATTACAGAAAGCCGAGGAAAGCCAAAATCAGGATGACACATTGCAAAGGTCAGATCTCGAGATGAAAATCCAAGCCCTCCCCCCCCCCCCCCCCCAAAATGAATCAGGATACGATTGTCCTCTCCTCTCCCTCCCACCAGTAGTGACTTTTTTTTTCTTCTTTTACAAATTTCCTCCCGCCCAGGTGAAGCTACTGAAGGTGTAGTGATCTAGGCGATCACTTGCCCAAATACTTCGAATTAATTTCTCAAGTCGGTACCCTGGGCGGGCGAGCATGAAAAAGTTAAGCAATAGAGCTATGACCTGGGAAGTAGCACGCATATCAGCAAGCCAGTTGCTAAGCGCTTGTCTTTACTGCAAGCTGTTACTATGATTTCATACAGCAGGTTAGCGAGGAGTATTGCCCTCTCCAAACAGTGATGATGGGAAGGGGGAGTAACTATTTAAACCCTGGGAACAGGGGTCTGGGGGTCTCTCTACGAAAGTCTTTCAACGTACCACATCGACGCCGAGGGCGCCGGGAGGCGTCGGCGCCGCCGGGGCGGCGGTTGCAGAGAAGAAGATGGCTGTCGTCTACTAATAAGGTGGGCTCTGCTGCGATAGCTGGTGTGGATAGTCAGAGGGGCATATTCATGTGGACAGTTAAAGAGTAAATCATTTGGTCATATTCATATGGGCATAATCTTGTAGAGTTCTTATCAATATTCCAGTTAGTTTGGGCTGCGAGGTGCCCATAAGTTACATGCTCGCCCCGTCCTTGGCCGTATCTCTAATGTTGTGTTACAACTCCAATTAGACAATGTAAATGTTCACATATGCCATCAGTCATTGCTCATGTAAATAAATATGTAAATAGCCAATTGCCGTTTACCGTGATTTATCCTAGCTTCCTCAGCCATTCCACTATTAATATTTGAATGTACTGAGCCATAAAACCTGTCAGGTGTTGCAGTAGGAACCTATGACGAATATTCATATCAGAACTATGGTCGATCTCCTATGGTCGACCCTTATCCACGGCTCCAGTGGAAGTTACCCTGTCTGGTCTTATCACTAAGCTTTCAGGGTCACTACAAGAAGGGGTTAAAATTGTGGCTGTCAGGTTGTGGGGTGCACTTGCACGGGGTGCAAGTGGTTCGCAAGATCACTGAATATTTCGTCCTATGTAGGTCCATGACGTCAGCTCAGGGTTTCTGTCCTTTGGCCAGCCCTGCGTCCAACAGACGACACGGCTTGGGTATAGTTATGGTTATATTAAACAGCAATAGTTAATCCACATCCACTATCCAGTATCCCACAGAAGACGTCGTAGGAGGAGGAGATGGTTCGATTACGGAAGCGGCCGAGCGGAGTTGGAGGTAGCCATAACGCAGCATTCAGCAAGCGGGTCGTCGACACGTGACAACGCTGCGACAGCAGGAAATCGCCGAGCCAGCAGTTTGGGTCAGCATTCTTAAGCAGGCCACAAGACGCAAGTAAGTTCGCAAGCAGTAGGCGGAAAAAATAACGCAAGCTCCAAGAATCAATGCCTCAATGAAGCCCTATTGTTTAAATGAAGAAAGTGTTCATGCCCTTATATTATCAGAATTTATATCGAAAAGGAAAGTAACTTTTATATGTGTAACGCCAGTAATTAAAGTGTAATCTCATGAAATTAGTTATGTACAGAAGTTGTATTTGATTTGAATAACCTACATTCAACTGCCAGAAGTATAAGTTATAAATATACGATTGTAAGAGATATCGAGTAAAAGCAAATCGGGAAAATGCTGTAATCATAAAGGTAATTTTGTTAATTAAATCCCGAAGTGAAGGTGCATAGTGTTTGTTACTGTCTGAAAAGCAGAAATAAATGTGGACAAGTACTTTGGTGAAAATTGTTGCCAGTAAGAAATAGAATGTTAAATTGTTCAAAGCTTTGCAATTAAGAACGCGCATATTATGAAATCTCCAGTAATTCGATGTGTCAATGCCCTGCCAGAAAAATGTAATTATATTACAAGTTTTGAAAGAGAAAATGTATTTATCCTGTAATTCTGAATGAACATCTGAGGGAGAAGTGATGTTAAATAGAATTAAATTTTTCAAGGTGTCACGCTAATATAACTTACAAGTACAATTAACGCTCGAACTAGTGTGATATGTTAAGACGGAGTAATTATTTGATTAGTGAATCCATTTTAGCAGTTGAGTAAAGGGGTATACGAAATTATCAGTAATTATATGCAGTTGAAGAGTACCTATTAATTAAGATTATAATAGTTAAAGAAGAACCGTTGGGAACGGAAATCTTTATAAATGTTTCAAGTTCATGTTAATGATTAAAAGAAAGTGTACAAAGAAGTTTATGTAATCGGGAGTTAGAATGATGATTTCATAAATAGGAGGACCATTGGAAATTAAAACATGCTAACAGTTACGCGTGATTTTGGCTACCTGACTTTGAAAGGTGTAATAACATAAGAGTTTCTTTATTAACAAAAATAGACAGCACCTCCGGGGAGAATAAAATTCGGAATGTTTAATGGTAAAATTCAAATGAAAACCAGAATGTTAGTTAATCATAAGAAGTGAACGAGTGATCGTAAACTAAATGAAATTTTATTGGTGGTTAGGTAAAGACTTCAATTGTAATGTAATACAAATGAAAGCGTCAATTGAGAAAGTTAATCTTTGAGCTTTTAAAAAAAGAGAAATTCACAAGAGACGAAGGTACAGAAACGTAAAGAATGATGAATTAAGAAATTGCATATTGCAGTAATGGGAAGTATCACATGTTTATAACTAAAATATTGTTGTAAGTGTGTTCGGCTTTTGTAAAGACTATCGTACGTGAATTACATGGGTAACTGGGCATGATTAAGTTTTAGACTTGAATATATAAGAATCAAATTACTTAAAATAACCTGTTATAAAGGAAACTTCAATACAAGGGTATAGTGTACTAAGAGATCAAGAAATGCGAGGACAGCGCATTCATATTAAAAGAGATTATCAATAAATTAAAGGGGGCTTAACACAGATGTATGGAAGTAATGGGCAGTAAAATAAATTAAATTAAGTTATAGAGAGGGGCAGTAACACGAGGCACAAATGAAATCATAATGTAGAGCAGAAAGATCTAGGGCCAATAAGTAATTATATGAGAAATTCTAGAACTTCTGATCCTAGGATAAGGAACCAGTAAATGGTTAGGTGTTAAAAAGAAGTAGAAAGGAGATTATAAGGAGGGATAAAAAAAAATGGGTCTCCATAATACATGAGAAAAACAAAATTAGTGGGGTTGTTTGTGGCGTTAAAAATAAACC
Source organism: Vandiemenella viatica (assembly GCA_031002005.1). Taxonomy (NCBI): domain Eukaryota; kingdom Metazoa; phylum Arthropoda; class Insecta; order Orthoptera; family Morabidae; genus Vandiemenella; species Vandiemenella viatica. Next base: position 3,952,369 of record JARYHS010011408.1, on the reverse strand, counting down.
TGGAGGGTTTAAATAAAGTCGCTCAGGGTAGCGAGAATTGCAATAGAGGGGAGTCGCCCGGGAGAGGCGAAAACTGGCGAGAGTTGAAGGGATTACATGATGTCGCCGGGTGAGGCGAGATTTGAGGAGAATTGGGTGAAAATGAGGATGCCTGGTGCAACACACTTGAATCCACTTTAACGCGGGAAGTGTATGTCCAAGGTGCCTGTGAGGAAATAGGAAAAGGTAAGTGAATTCGGTGACTAGGTGTTGCCAATGGTAGCATGGTGTCAGTGGACTTAAATGTCCCTATGCTGACGAAGGAATGGTTTTAAAGATGAAAGGTAGGTGGAGTGAAGCAATATTATACAGAGGGTGGAAGTAAGTTATATAAAATATAACGGGTAGAATTATTTGGCGGGTTAGTCGGTAATTAGGGAGAGATGACGAAGGGGTCGTCATTGGAATTATGGAGGAGCTGGAGGTAATAGTAACAGAGTGGACGTTACTAGTTAACTGGCGAAAGACGATTGGGGGTCGTCACAAGTAAATGGAGGGTGAAATAAAGGTATTGCAGAGGGATGCAGTATCTGGTAAAGGAGGGAGGTAAGGGAAAACCTCTAGGCGAATGGTGTTAGGGAGATTATGGGGAGGTAGGTGCGAAGTCTACCCTAAGAGGTGAATTAGGGAGGCAAGGAAATCCTTAATGTTAATCCGTACTAGGTGAGGTACGAAGAATCCGTGAGGTTATAAAATAAAAAGTAAAGGGCAAAGGACTCCATACTATTAAGCCGTGCACGGGGGAATGTGTCACGAAGAACCAAATAAGGTTGATGAAAGGGAGGTCAGGGGACTTCATAATTTATAAGACGTGAACCGCGGATGGTTACGCACAAAGGTCGAGGGGAGTTAATGTGGTAATTACCGAACTGTGGAGAGTTCGGGCTGGCGTTGAGTAGATGCTCCTGTCAGCAGCGAAACTGTGTCGCTGACGAAGGATGACGTCAGGAGTCGAGCTGGTAGTGTAACGGCGGCGCAGTAGAGGCGCGTAAAACTAAATGTAATTGGAATATAAAGCTAAATTGCTTAATAAGGCGTAGGGGAGGAGAAAAATTGCAAGCATTAATAGGGAGAATCAGATCAAATATCCCTTATAATTAGCGGTAGTTTAAAAGAGGAGGAGTTGAAAAGAATAAATGTAAATACATATCTAATATAATTATCATTCAGCATAACTGCCCATTTACATAGAATAGGCAGAAGAGATGTTATTAAAGGGAATTTAATTTATGGGGACTATTTAAAGTAAAGAAGGTAGTATAGAAAAAGGTAACTTTTATGAATTAAAATAAAGGAGTAAAATTAAAAGTATTTTGTATGGTAGGCACGAGAGGAGCATTCTTCGCATATGAAAGTCTGTGCATGAAAAGACGAGAATAAGTTAGTTCCTAAGTGTTAACTGGTGTATCATTTAAGTAATGTGAGTCCTGCAGAATAAATTAAGAGTTGTGTTAAAAGAGATGAAATCGTGATATGTGTATAATTGTTGTACTCAATGTATTAAAATGTTTGGGGAGAATGTGATCTTAGTTCCTCGATGGGATATTGTGGAAGGTTAAATTAACCATTAAGTATAAATAAGAGAAATTAAGTGGAGTTAATGAGCTAACCAGTCATGGTGCATTTTCGTAATAGCAGTCACTGGCATCAAGGAAATAAGATCATATTAAACTATTTTGGGAGTGATTACATGGTCTCGAGTCATATGGTAGAAAAGTAATGTTAGAGAGTAAATGGACGTAAATCATAACGGAGCAGTGAAAAATCAAATTAAAAGTCATCATTGTTGTTGTGTACAGTATCTTCATAATTACTGTGTAAACAGGGGTTCTGAGACTATGTTAATGACTCAGAATTAGTTGAAAAAATACATTGTAGAAATAGAATCATTCATATAAGTCATTATGGAGTTGTGTGACTAAATGGTCATTAATAAATTGTTAATTAAAAAGCGCACGGTCAACTCTGATATAATAAGATGGTATTAAATCAAAATAGAAGTGGAAATGTAAATTTTTCTAGTGAAAATATGTTGAAGATTGTATATGGAGGTGTCAACTGAAGTGTGAAGAATCATTGTATGTATAGAATTAAGAGGATGTTCCGCTAATGCAAAATTTTACGAGTGTTCTAGTAACCTGTAACTTGGCTGGAGTGGTGAATGAAAACAAGTAAGACGCTGAGCTGTCCTTAACGTAGCAAGCTGACGTGACGTCGCGAATCATGTCAAATGCTGGCGCAGCCGCGCGTAGTCTCAGCTGGCGGGGACGCCCGTATCTGCTGAGCCACGGCAAACAAGAGTGGGCGAGGTCGACACCGCCACCACAAATCAATCCAGTCGAAATCAAAACAAAATAAAACAGATAAACCATTCTAATTGTATTTAACAACACACCAACACTTCAGTAACACGAAGAAAAAGAAATTGTAATTAGTTTTAAGGAAAACCTGTATTTAGTTTTAAGTAATTTTGCAAACTGCTTTTACAAAACACGTCCTCCGTAGACTCCGGACGTGGCGAAGGGGGGGACATGTAGTGATCTAGGCGATCACTTGCCCAAATACTTCGAATTAATTTCTCAAGTCGGTACCCTGGGCGGGCGAGCATGAAAAAGTTAAGCAATAGAGCTATGACCTGGGAAGTAGCACGCATATCAGCAAGCCAGTTGCTAAGCGCTTGTCTTTACTGCAAGCTGTTACTATGACTTCATACAGCAGGTTAGCGAGGAGTATTGCCCTCTCCAAACAGTGATGATGGGAAGGGGGAGTAACTATTTAAACCCTGGGAACAGGGGTCTGGGGGTCTCTCTACGAAAGTCTTTCAACGTACCACATCGACGCCGAGGGGCGCCGGGAGGCGTCGGCGCCGCCGGGGCGGCGGTTGCAGAGAAGAAGATGGCTGTCGTCTACTAATAAGGTGGGCTCTGCTGCGATAGCTGGTGTGGATAGTCAGAGGGGCATATTCATGTGGACAGTTAAAGAGTAAATCATTTGGTCATATTCATATGGGCATAATCTTGTAGAGTTCTTATCAATATTCCAGTTAGTTTGGGCTGCGAGGTGCCCATAAGTTACATGCTCGCCCCGTCCTTGGCCGTATCTCTAATGTTGTGTTACAACTCCAATTAGACAATGTAAATGTTCACATATGCCATCAGTCATTGCTCATGTAAATAAATATGTAAATAGCCAATTGCCGTTTACCGTGATTTATCCTAGCTTCCTCAGCCATTCCACTATTAATATTTGAATGTACTGAGCCATAAAACCTGTCAGGTGTTGCAGTAGGAACCTATGACGAATATTCATATCAGAACTATGGTCGATCTCCTATGGTCGACCCTTATCCACGGCTCCAGTGGAAGTTACCCTGTCTGGTCTTATCACTAAGCTTTCAGGGTCACTACAAAGGGTCTCGAGACCCTTTTCAGTAGGCTTGGGCAAAATATATCGATGTGTCGAAACAGCGATATTTCTTCACATAATAATCGATATTTACTATTGATATTTCTATTCTCGATAGATCAAAAATCAATATTTCAATTGGAGTATTAATTTCAAGTACCAATTCAGGATCAAATTTCATATATGGGATAAACATACGTAGTCTACTTATCTGATTTGAACGCCTCTTAAAAGAAGTCAATTCCTCGTAATTTAACAGTTTTTTTTTATCAAGTGTTAACAGGTTAAAAAAGATGACAAATTTTATCAGGTTTACATTAACGATGTCATTTTTTTTTCAACGTATCTGACTGTTATCGGTTAGATTATTTTTATTCAAGTCGAAGAATATTGACGATGCATTCGTGTTGCGAAGTTGAGCGATGACGTAAATTTACAGCATCTGTTTTCAATTTGTTCTATCCTGGTGAATAAAAAATAATGCGTTGACGAAGTATTTGGAATGCCCAGGGCCGGCGTTAACCATCTAGAGCTAGACGCCCTGGGCATGTCTTGTACTTGGTGCCTTTTAATTTTTGATTATAATTAAAAAAATATTTTGATCTAGCTGATACCCGCGACTTCGTACGCGTGGATTAAGAATTTCTTTGCCAGAATTGAATTTAGAAAGTTGTTAGTAGCAAAGGATTGGTCCCAAACAACACCGAGTCGGCATAATATGACCGGAAAGCCACTACTATATAATTCTACCATCGAACCTGTCTCTAGAAGAGAATCAATTTCCAACATATTTAAAAACAGAAAAACAAACGAAGGTGAGGGGATGTGTGGGGGGTGGGGAGGGATGTTAACTAAGGGCAGGTTTATTTCAGCTTGCTCTTTTCTTCTTTCTTCAGCATGAGCATCCGATTCTTGGGTTCTAATAACTTTAGCTGCTCGTGCTCTGCTAGAGCTACAACTTAGGCCAGTTTACGCCCGCAAGGCATGTAAAAAAAAAAAAAAAAGGCAAAATATGCTGGCGCCAGAAATATTTAAGCAGACACAAAGTAACAGGACAGAGAAAATCGACATCTATACTAAATAATACGTTTTTTCTCTAAACGAAATTTATTAACAAATTATACACTAACATAATGCGCGAGAAGCATAGCTTGAGCAAGCGACTTAACATTATAGACTAACACACACATCTGTCTCTCTGTCACCATTCGTAAGTTCTTAAAATTTCGTGACTACAACTGTTAATCATACCGAAAAAAAATGTCCTGTGCCTTCCCTACAGATTTTTTTTGTTAAATTCCGTCAATATCGGTAAAGGCATTTAGTTGTCATAACGTAACAAAAGGCAGAGACTTACTTCCGCATTTATAGTATTATTACTGCAGATCACACAAACACTTACTGCGAATCATCCCTGAGGAATCAATATAACGTAAGAAAGTGTTCACCTACAGCATTGTAAGACTACCTACGATTTGCCTCGGATAGCACCCCTAACTTTGTGATATCTACAGTTTAACATTCAATCTGAATAACCGACGGCCAAGGAGTGACTCTTACGATCAAAAAGTGTGCAAAGTTTCATCGAGATCGGATGAAAACTGTGGATTTGTATGAAGAACGAACAAACATACATACATTCATCTTTATATATATATATATATATATAGATAGATTTTGCACCATATTTTTTATTGAATTAATAAAATACATCAAACTTGTATTTATTACTATTAATACTAACATATTTAACAATTCATTCTCTAAACAATGTTCCTATAATGTCTATCAGTTAGTCACGAAACATTTAATGAAAACGAAAAGTAAAAAACTACTAACATTTTATGTAAACTCTCTATCTCTGATAAGTCTCGCAAAATCTAGGTTTTCTGCAACTTGATTTTCAATAGACAGCGATGCCAAACTAGTTAATCTTGTTTAAAACATTGTAGACCGCAAGTACTTTTTATCAATTTTAGTTTTGGAAAACTGCGTTCGCCACTTGCAACAGTCTCTGGTATTGTTAACAGAATGCGCAGAGATATCCAGGTGTTGGGATACAGCTGTTAAAGATTGTGCTTTTTGATAAAGTTTAGAGTTTCGATAGGTGTAGTGACTCTTCGAGATAGTGTTACAGACCTAAAATCTCCATCAATATCAAATTTAAAGTTGACCGTTAACTTTTCTAACAGTACAGAACAATGCGGCATTGTTAGTCGCGTTGGTGGTTTGAAAACTGGCTGCGCATCAATTTCACATGCTAATCCAGTTGACTTGTTACAATATCTTGTTTGAGACCTGTTTGTCTATGTTTTCAAATAAGAGCAAACTTTATCAGCATATCGGTAAAGTCGACAAAGTAGCTTTTGCTCACAACGTTAATGTGATAAAGAACGTTACACTGTATTATAAGAGAAACGATAAAGCTAAAATCTTTTGTTTGTCCTGCCAGAGTGGTCGCTTCGCGTCACGTCACAGCATTGCTTTGATTGGGAACATCGACCATAAAGCATCGTGCATTTCACATAACTGATAACGAACCGCTTTCACGCTTTCAGTTCCAACTTCCCAGCGCGTGTTACTTAAATTTTTCAGGGTGTATATTTTCAAATGATCGGTCAAAATTTTCCATCTATTTACCGATCCTGCAAATAAATTAAACATCTTTTTTGTAAAATTCCGAACGGGGTAAAGGATTTTACCGATGATTTTGCCGCTTCTCACAATCTTAAATTATAACTATGTCATCCATATGGTACGAAAAAACTGGCGGCTTTATGTCCGTAATTCTTTTCTGTACGCCTTTTTTTTCCCCTTCATGTTTGCGCCATTATCATAACCCTGTCCTTTGCAGCCATTAATGTTAAGGTCATCGTCACTAAATGTTTTCTGTGAGAACTGCACCCGTTATATATTTGCAAAAATAAAATAAAATATTCTTTTATGCTTAGGGCACCCTCAGTTATGTCGTAATGTAATTGAAAGTTGCTCAGGAGTACAATAAGCTATGATTACATACTTTGCATCTTGTACGCTGGATATTATTATAGTTATAACTTTTGATGCCATATGTTCTTTAAATTCATTTTGATTATTTTTGCCGCTATAATGGTCAACCAAATCTTCATTCCATGCCAATCAGACATGCTCTTTCATGGTGGGATGAAACTTTTCCAATAATTGAACAAGGCCTAAGAATTTTCCGTTGTTTGGAGTAAATAATATCGGACGATCCTCTGAATGTGTGGTATAACAGGCTAACTAAAGTAAATAATTAATCTGTGAAATTGGTAGCTAGGGTAATGTTTATCTAAAATAAAATTGTAGTTTAAAAAACTAAAAACACGCTTTCATAGTAATCTGAAGTAAAACGTTAAAAATAATAATCTTTAATTATAAACATTTTGTTTAACAGCGATAGTACGTCCCACAATTCAGTATAAATTAATTTTTTGAATAAGCTTAAAGAATAAAGTCACTGATTATAAAATTAATGTAAAAAAGCGTGGGGTGCTATATCAGTTGTCTTATATTTTTTGTCACTGTCTGTTGTAAAGATAGAGTCATTCTCAAAAGTTATGTAGAGAGCACCCCACGCCTTTTTACATTAATTTTGTAATCAGTGACTTTATTCTTTAAGCTTATTCAAAAATTAATTTATACTGAATTGTGGGACGTACTATCGCTGTTAAACAAAATGTTTATAATTAAAGATTATTATTTTTAACCTTTTAGTTCACATTACTATGAAAGCGTGTTTTTAGTTTTTTAAACTACAATTTAACGTTTTAGTTCACACTGCTACAAAAGAATATGTTTTTTTAATTCTTTAAAACTGTAATTTTTATTATAACATTTTATTTCACATTGCTTAACAAAGACATTAAAATAACAATGAAATTAAAATCACTTTATCAAATTTTGCGTAGCCTAGCCATTTCGTCTAACGAGGCCACATTACACGGAAAAACCGTTGGTGTGTTTGCTTTGAAAGAACTTGTAAACATTCGGATAATTAAGGATATTATCACATGATAATAAAAAAGGAATTAAGTCATATAAGTTTATTAGGTCTATTTATTTGAAGTATGAAGAAAGAGTCGAAATAGGCAGTAAGCTGAAAGTGTACTCAATCACGAATTAAAACTGATACAAAAGGAAGAAGATAAAAATAAAACATTAAAAGGGAGTATCATCATAGAAAATACGACAGATAATAAATAAATAAAATAAGATAAATGCCATGTTGTTTTCAGCCAAATACAAGGTTATGGCATCAATCTTTGAAGCACATTGTTCCATCGTAATCTTCCTTTAACAATTACCCTCTGTTCTCCCTTGTCAATAGTTGAACCTTATTTCAGCTTCAGCGCATTGTATAAATGCTTTTTTATGTGCAGGACTATTTTCATTCATTTTCGAAGCTTCACATAAATGTTTCTAATTTTTTAAGCCTTCAGTAGTTGTAAAATTTGTAGTTGACTTTAAATCAAACAGTCGAGAACAAAAGCAAAAGAAACTATCGTCTGATACTGATTAAACTAACCACCGACGTCTGATAGTTTCTTCGTTGAAGGCTTTCTTGAGTAATAAGTTGAAGAGAAATGACGCCCATTTTCTTCTTTCGGAAAATTATTTAAATGTACTTGTGAGGAGCCATACGAAATAATGTGATCTATATTCCTCACATGAAGTACTGTTGGCCACATCAGAAACATTGTATTCTTTTATTCCGTGTTTGTTGATACTTTTATCAGCCAGAGAAGTCATATCTTGAGGCTACTCAGACGGATCATGCAAGGATTTAATGGCTGATCAATTAGTAACCTTGAAAAGATGAGCGCGTATTTTTAGTGCCAAATTGTTCAGAATCTAAATAAATATTTACCGCTACTTGGCTTTCGGGTTCTGATGTAAAACTCGCCTTGGAAATTCCTTTCAAGTATTTATTAATAGTCTTATGTCTTTCAGTTTGTTCAAAAACTTTGTCTTCTTCAGCTTTTGTTTTACGATTTTCTGAACCAGATAGCCTTTTTTAAATTATTTCTTTATTTTCTGCCATTCATCAAGGTTGGTCACTGCTCTATTTCATGATGACAATGTTAACAATCAATAACAAATAAAAAATATTTGTAAGTAAATGTAATTAGAAAAAAAAAGACATTTAGTATGTAACTGGACGATATAATAATTCCGTGTGGTTGTAATGACCTGGAGACAGGGTTTCAATTGACTGCGCATTCCGCCCCTACCGTAGCCGCCTTAACGTCGTCCTAACGAGTGACTTCTGCAGTCAACTTGGCCGCACCGGACAACAGGGGTGGACTGATGGGGGGGACATCATGTCTCCATCACATGAAGACTGGTTTCGCTGATTACCATTGATTAATAAAAGTATCTATAATTTTCAAACATATTTTTTTTTTTAATTTTCTTAAATATTTTGATATATTTTGGGAATATTTTCAGAAATTACTTTCTTCAGGAAAAAAATATAGATATTTTTCTCTCGAAGCTTATGGATACTATTTCTAAAAATTGATACGAGATTTGTCGATATACTTTTCCATTTGCCCATCGCTAGGTAGGTAGTACACACTGCGACTGCGAAAATCCACTTCCGTTTCGTTGACTGCGGTTCTGTTTGTCTGTTTGGGAATTTACGAAAAAAAGAGTTCTGGTAGGATCTTATTGAGGTTTGGATCTAATTGAGGGAAACATGGTATGTTCCATTTTGAGGTGAAATTGGAAAGCTGAGGAATTGAATAGAAATGTATAAATGGTTGGATGTTAGTCAAATAATTTCCAATTCGTTCAGTTCAGGCAGATTTATTTTCCATTACACTCTGCTCAGGCGTCGCACACCCCTTGTTTCAATATTTTCCATTTTTCTGAAACAGAAATTTTATTTCATTATTAACCAACCCTGACGCAGTTATTTTTTTTAATTGCAACAGTCCTATAATAGTAAAAAGTTTTGCAAAATTTCTTATGAGATAATTTGTATGTGCCATTTGAAACACAATTTCGCCAAACGTAAATTGACTGTATTTAAAAATATTTTTTTTCTCATCCAGTTTAATTCGATCACTTGACAATGCTACGAGGGTGAGTCAAATGAAAACCTTAAATTTGTAATAAAAAATCCAAATTTCGCGCTGTAAGTTGGTAAGAGTGCTACAAGTAGCGTGCAGAATGGCCTGTAGGTGGCAGCATAGTGCAGATGCACAAATACCGCCGCAGTATCAGTATAAAGATGGCTGCCCCACTTGAGACTTGCACCAGGGAAGAACCGCGTTCTGTTATTCGGTTTTTGAGTAGTGAAGGCGAACCTATTGAAATTCATCGAAGAATGAAGGTTCAGTACGGTGATGCATGGTGTAGGAAGTTCGCAAATGGTGTGACTTCAGTGGAATATGCTCCTCGTCCAGGTCAGGCACAACGAGTTGTGACTCCACAGAACATTGCAGCAGTTGAAGCCATAGTGATGGAAAACCGCTGAGTGACACTGAATGACATTGCAGCATGTTTAAAGATTAGTCATGGTTCAGCACACCACATTGTGCATGATGTGCTCCAGTTTCACAAAGTGTCTGCAAGATGGGTGCCACGGCAGCTGACTCCTGAAATGAGAGAACGACGTGTTGATGCTTGTGAAGAACTTCTTCGGCGCTTTCAACGAGAAGGTGATGGCTTCCTTGCAAGAATCGTTACTGGGAACGAAACCTGGGTTCACTTCCACCAACCGGAAACGAAGAGAGCGAGCAAGGAATGGCGCCATTCCTCATCACCAAAATCAAAGAAGTTTCGAACAGAACCATCAGACGAAAAAGGCGTCATTTTGGAGCATTACATGCCTAGTGGGACCACTGTCACCAGTGCATCATACACAGATCTCCTAAAAAATCATCTTCGGCCTGCAATCAATTCAAATCGACGTCGATTGCTGTCATCAGGTGTACTTTTGCAACATGACAATGCAAGGCCCCACACTGCCCGTACAACAGTTGCAACAATCACAGACCTGCATTTTGAGTGTCTTCCTCATCCACCATACTCAGCAGACCTTGCCCCAAGTGATTTCCATATGTTTGGACCACTCAAAGAAGCAATGGGAGGAAAGAAGTTCCGTTCTGATGAAGAGGTACGCCACGCGGTGCATGAGTGGTTGCGCGGACTACCAAAACAATTTTTTCTAAAGGAATTTATGCACTTTGTAAGCGGTGGAGGACTTGCATTGAGCGTGGGGGAGATTATGTTGAAAGGTGATACAGCTTTGTACCACTTCTGCACGATAAATAATATTTTAAAAAAATATTTAAGGTTTTCATTTGACTCACCCTCGTAGATTAAAATTATACTTAAAAAGTGCGAGGTGCGTACTTCCGGTGGCACACGCGTCCACCTCCATGAGGCACTCGTTGGCGAAGCCTGCCTGTTCCTTGCCGTCGGTGGCGCACACGGGCTTGTAAATGGCCGGGCACGGTCTGATGCAAGGATTCACGTACCCGCCTGCAACTGAAAACCCATTATACTCACCAGCCATCACGGCACAACCCGCCTCATTTAGGAAGGTTCTAATATCCTTCTACGCTGTTTCATACTTTATTTTCATTCCGGATGATAGTTATCTCCTCTTAAATAAAAAAAAAATAAAAAATAAAAAAAATAAAATAAAAAAAAAAATAAAAAAAAAATTAGTCCACGAAGACTCACTTTCAAGTTTGTTTATATTTTTACCAAAGACATCGGACTTCTTACAAAGATACTACGTACAAATGTAAACAAATGCTCCCGCGATTATAACTTGCAACACCTTCAAAACTAATCTTTTCAAAACTAAAACTGAACCAACCAAATCGTCTCTGCCAATCGCTTATATAAGCGTCACATGAAATTCCAGAATAATTCAAAGACTTCCACACAATGTTTCTCGAATTCTAACAATAGCTGAACAATTAAATAACATCAAAAACAATCAGAATTAATACAAAATCATTCACAATCATTATGAAATGAAAATTAAAGATATTTACAGACAAAATTATACCCATAAATCAGTCCAAATTATCGGAAACTGTCCTCCAAACACGTAGCTCACATCAGTACTTAGAATAACAAACTTTCAATCATTGTTTCGTGCATAGAACTGGTTTCCAACGTATCACATAGCATTTACAGAATTTATCTCCACAAAACAATGTCCACTTACACAAAATCACAATTAATTGTAGGAAAAATATACAAAACCGTATTCACTCAACTCCCAGCTCGCTACAAATACTTCTTAAAATACAATCTCATTAAGGTCTTGGTTTGAGGGACGTTACACGGAGCTTAGTAAGTAAAATTAAGGGTTCTTCCATTTCGAAAAGACTTGGCGAGTCTATGACGCTATTCTAGCCAGTAGCCACTGCCTTAAGAGCCGAGAGAAATAAATATTTTTTATCTGCTTTACGTCTCACTAACAGCGAGGTCTTTAGAGACTGGAAAGGATGAGGGGCAAGGAATGGCAAGAAATTCGGCCATGGCCTTTTGAAGGAAGCATCCCGGCATTTGTCTGGAGTGATTTGGGAAACCATGGAAAACCCAAATCTGGATGCCCGGACGGGGATTCGAACCGCCGTCCTCACGAATGCGAGGCCAGAACGCTAACCGTTACACCACCATGCTCGGTAAGAGTGAAATAAATCATTACTAATGTTCCTGATCGTCTTACAAACAAAGTATTTGGGTGATCCGATCTTCGCTCGGCATCTTTCGATTTCTGGTAATATACAAGATTTCGAGTGAAGTTTATTAATGACAAACGTTTTTCTTGAATACTTGCTAGGCACTTCGAAGTGAACAGTTCTTTGCTCTAACCAAAGAGAAGTTTATCTAACATTAGTAGGCTTACTGGTACTTCAAACGTCTACGAGATGAGGTTAGAACCATTTTCTAGATAACAATTACAAAAATTGCTCTTTTTTATGTAAAATCGTGTTACAAACTTGAAAAGCAATACGTTATTTACATATGAAATTTCATCCAAATCGCTAGAGCTATTATAGAGATCGCCTCGTTTACCACCTCATAAATTGCTTTTAAAGAAAAATGCTATTATTATGTTAGATAGATAATCAGGGATTAATTGATGGTTCAAGATTAGTCCTAATTCACTTAAACAAGTAAATCATCAGTGCTAATTCATTCGCTCTGATGAAACTATGCTCATACCTCGCATTAACCTCACATCTTCTCATCAGCCTTGCCTTTACAAATGATAAGAAAACAATTCCAAATAGAAGTAACCTTACGCTATGAACATTACAAAGTACAAGCGCAGACGCTTCTAAAGGCATGGATTAATAATATTTAATTATATCGCAATGGAGCGCACGCTCCGGTGGCAATTTCCCCTACCTCCCATCTCCCCCTTCCCCTGCATCCCACCTACATCTGCCGTCGGCAAGTTTTAACTTTAAATTATTTCAAAGCTTTTGGTAAATTATTCATCATTTCTCTTGGTAAATTATTCCAATCCCTGACGCCCTTCCTACAAAAAAGAGAATCTTTTTTTAAAATCTAATGAAGTAAACACGAAAGGAAGCACCATTTTACGTGGCGAAGAGTCCGTTTGTATGGCGTACTGAGGACAGTGTAAAGGACCGACAGCAACTTGTTATCTCTCGATAAGTTTCACGACGGATTTTTCATCCTGACCATACGGGACATGATCAGTCAGCAAGGTTCGAAGTCAGCTCCCTAGGACGTGTCCATCTCACGACAGCTGTTTTCGAGGTATCAAAACTCAGATATTTCTCTGTCGGCACGCTTCCTGCGGCTTAAAATAGAACTCTTTCTTCTCAATATTACCAAAGTCTCTAGACAACAACAAAAGACATTTTTCTCCTACTTACTGATCTGAGAAACAGCAACGAGCACGAGAAGGCCGACAAGGAGCAGCTTCATGTTGAACAGCGCACAAACCAAACTGGCGGACAGACTCCGGCGCTGGCGTTTTTATTCACAAGGAATCGAATAACGTTTCATAAATCCTTATTTTTATGGCCGCGGATTGATAAGCTGGCTATCTCAGTAGTTAACTGCTGTGACTTCGCTCGGGAGCAGAATTTTGTCGCTGGACAATTCGCGTCCATTTTTATTTCTTTACTAGTTATATTAAGAATGTGAAAGTAACTCTGTCTATTTATTACGTTTTCATCCCTAAACAGCTAAATCGATATTTATGAAATCTAACGACAAACTGCTGTATATCATTATGAATGACATAAGATACTTTTGTTTGGATAAGAAACATATTTTGTCATGAATTTGGAGAACCAACCCAACGGCGCCAGACAGATGAATTGTTATATTATATCGGTCGACAAGGCTTCGTTCCTCTCGCAGTCAGTTTTGTATGATCTGTTCATGTACGGACACAACTTATTATAGGTAGAGATTTGCACTGCAGCAAACGATTATTTTGTGTTTATATGTGTATCTCTCATATGTTTTCAACTTCCAAAGGCTATATATTTTACCAGAGGACATCAAAACCAACATCTTTGTGTACAAAATGGTATTGACATAATATATTTCCAGGAAGTCATAATTTTAAACCACAAACAAAAATCTGTCTATAAACTTGTAAACTCTTCGTCACTTCGCCCCTCCTTTTTTTTTTTTTTTTTTTTATAAATTAACACACCATGTGAATATACTTTGTAACCATTCTTTTCAATCATATCTAAGGCTCAATTCGATAGTAATTATTACAAATACGCACATTCACTTTTAGCTAACAATCTTTTTTCTTCTCCTTCTTTTTTTTTTAACACATCAAACAATCAAAGATACTAATACTAAAAAAAAACTAAGACGTTTATATTATTCCAACGACATACAATATATATATCGTTTGTGGAATACTCGTTACTATAAATTTTACAAAAAATATACACAAATCATTAATTATTTCTTTAGCATAATTATTCCAAGTATAGAAAATAATAATTTCTTAATTTATAAAAAAAGATTGTGCATCATAAAATTACCATATGTCACAAACTGTGATAGGTAATAATTCAAAGTCAGCCCCATCTCCCTCAGTCTGGAAAGGCCATGGCTGAATTCCTTCCATTTCCTAACTCCTAATCCTTTCCTGCCTCTAATGGTCTCGACTTCAATGAGACGTAAAATTAAAAGCAAGGATAAACATTCCTTGTCTCTTAGCGATGGGTGTTCATGGCCGCTGGTACAGATAACATTCAGTAATACATACAAAGGCGTCGCTACTCAACAGAGCAACTGATCATTATTAAAAAAATCAAAACTTATTTGATTGTTCTTGCAACTAAGTGTAAATAATTGCAATTAAATTACATACAATTTTAACACTAGTTTGAACAGGAAATATATTTTTTATTTTTTGCTAACAGCCGCTAGTAAGGTAATTAGTACATCACCCATCAATCTCATTCGGTTAAAATAACACTTTCTAAATTTAATTGCGAACACATTCATCCACATTAATTTCACGCAACTCACCGTACAAAACCAGTGTAAGGTAACTACAAAGGATAAATAATTTCATTTATCTCGTGTGGATCTAATACGAAACAGGATTACAACAGCGGTATAACATGCGACACAGGAGCTACGAAGGCAGGACTCAGTGGGCGGACAAAGAGGACTTTCTACCGCGGACTCGTAAACCGAGTAGGCTTATTGTAACGGAGGCCATCATTGAGGATGTTCAGTGCTTGACATCCGCTGATGCGGATGTTTTGCGGAAGCATATACGGAGGTGGAAAAAATTGTAATTACGTAGATTTTAATACTTTATCAACAAAATTTAAAATCAAAATAAGCATATATTTTATGCCAAGTACATATTTTTTTCATAAGTCTGTTTCCATACAATACTGCCACATTGATTTCGACTCATCTTTAAACAACAAAAACACGTGAAATGATTTCACAAGTAATTAAATTATTTACATAAATACGCATCTGTCTAAGAACCAATCTTTGTCATTTGAACTTTGCGGAGTTCGCGACTCGACTAATTCTAGCGTCAAGCGCAAG
This sequence comes from Vandiemenella viatica, assembly GCA_031002005.1. Taxonomy (NCBI): domain Eukaryota; kingdom Metazoa; phylum Arthropoda; class Insecta; order Orthoptera; family Morabidae; genus Vandiemenella; species Vandiemenella viatica. Next base: position 3,936,850 of record JARYHS010011408.1, on the reverse strand, counting down.
GCCACGCCACCGCACATCTCCGTGCTTACTTCCCCCCCCCTTTTTTATTTTTCCTTATGACTATACGCCCTGCCGACGTCGACGTCGAGATCATTAGAGGCGTGAAATTATCGAGGGTAGTAACGGAAAGGAATTCGGACATGGCGCTGTAAAGGAAGTATTCGCCTGGAGTGATTTGAGGAAACGATGGAAAACCCAAATCCGGATGCCCGGACTGGGATTCGAACCCGCGTCCTCCCGAATGCGAGGCGAGAACGCTAACCACTCATCCACCACGCTCGGTTTCGTGCCCGCCACCCGCCTTCCCACCGATGTAGAGTCGCATTCACAGTACAACTTGTAGGACCTACAATGATCCGATTTTCGAGAAAGAATTGTTGATGGGCCGTGAAAGGGGTTACAAGATTACTTGCAGGATCTGTTGGATGTTGTCGGAGTCCCAGGCAACGAAAACGGGTCCTTGCAGTCCATCAAGGTATAGGTATTGGAGGAAACATCGTACGAGTGTGCGATAAGGACACACGGTGTGCCGCGAGAAGGTACGAGTGTAAAGGACTGCTTGGAACATTTTGTTGGACCCTTTCTAGTAGCGTGAATGAGTGAGCGCATCCTACGGTAGCTCTACACGGATGTCCTATAAGTTGGACCGTGAGTAGGCATGCAAGTTCAAACTTGTAAATTCGTCACTTAAGCAATAACTCTGTTCAGTTTATTGTTACTTCTATTGCAAGATCATAAGGAAAAAAAATTTACTTAACAAATTTGTTGTTAGCTAAGTGACGATGGGCAGAATCTCTTATATAGAGAAAAAAATAAATTTCGGATGCAAAAGCAGCTGTAGGAATTCAAGCGAAAGATCCGCACTTGTGTGTTCGGATATCCGTTACAACCTTAAAACCGAGTAACATCTTCCAGCAGCGTCGCAGGAGTAAATAAAATAGCACCTCTTCGTTAAGTGGTTCCCACATAAGACGCGACGGACTTAGTTTTTAATAATATGAATTGTCTTCACGACAGGAATTACTAAATACCCAAAGTTACGAAGTCAATAACTGTATTAATCCTAAGAGTCGAAAAGTGTTGCGTAGGCCGCTGATGTAGTGCGATCTTTCGCGCTTATCAGTTCAGGTTAAAAAAGACTGTTCGTCTTGGAGTCGCTATGATCTTTGCTGTCTATCTGTCCAGTTAGAGAATTGATTATCATTTACTGCTCTGTGCACTGTTCACGTAAATACATACCTCAGTTTTCATAAGACACGATGAATTTAGTTTTCTAATAATTTAAGATGACTTCACGCGTGCCGTGTTCCTGACGTCATAACTATTGCCAACAGGTGAATTTAGTTTCTTATGATGTAATTTACGTTCACGACTGGCATGTTACTAAATAATCGAACTTATTTGATCAATAACAGTATTAATCGCGAGACTCTGATCCCTGATGTAGTGTGGTCTCTGGAGTATATCTGTTCAGTTTAAGAAAGAAGTGTTTCTCTTGGACTCGGTATGATCTTTGCCACCTGTCTGTCCACTCTGAGAATAGATTGTCCTTTATTGCTCTGTCCACTGTTCACGTAGACTCACAAGACGTATTCAGGACCATGGTTTTAAAGTTTTACGCTAAGCTTTAATATTTAACTTGATAATGTTTGCGTGATTGTAACTTAGCTATGGTGTACAGCGAAACGGAGACTGGCCTTGCAGCGAGATAAGAGTTGATGTGGTTTGTTATCAGCGAAGCAGAGACGGGCACGAATAATGCACAGTGTTAAAGAATTAATGACTCCGATAGCGGTGTGCTATTACTCCGACGGCTATTCAAGCAGTGCAATCAATATGTGCTGCTACGCCAACAGTAGAGCTGTAAAAGTAACGAGAAATTCTGTACCCGTATGTATTCGTTACTAAACCAATCAATGCCCGTTACTTTCGAATCGTTACTCGTTACTTTCGGTACAATAGAACACTAGCATGAAGCATCGCATCGCATCACATACGGGACGACTTCGTACTTGGAGAAGTTTAAGTGAATTGTTTATTTAGTAAAATAAGTTTAGGTAAGAAAGTAAGTTGATCATTTGGATAAAACTTAAAGTCAAGTAATTAGCACATGGACCTTACTGAGAACCTGTGAATGTACACTTGATTTACCGTAATGAACATTATATACGAAAGAATAAAGTGATTTCAAAAGAAACCCCTGTTTGCATACCATAAAAAAAAATTTGGAACTAGATGTTGTCCTGGCTCTCAGTTAAGCTAGTCCGTACTCGCTGGGGTACTCAGGAAACTAATTGCACTGAACGGAAACAAACTGTTCGTATGTGGCCACCTTGTCGCCTCCCGCGCCATCACCGCAGACTGCCCGCGACTTCCTTGTAGCACAGCATTTGATTTCTCGACTAGTAGGTATAGTGTCAATAGAAAGATTTTTTTGTTTTGTTTTTAAATCACTGGCATTGTTTTGTTACGGGCCTGGCGAAGGGGAGGGGAGAGAAGGGAGGGTCACCAAAGTTTCTTTTTTTCGTGGATATGGGGATTCGTCAAAAAAAAAAAAATGCTTGTAAAGGGATCGCGCATTCAGAAAGGTTGAAAAACACTGGCCCTCTACGGTATTGTTAGCATCTCCTCGACTTGATTTTAGAGCACTCCTTGAATGTCGCAAATAAAGTTGAACTGACCATCTCAAAATATGTAAATATAACAACACTGTAACTGGGAAAAGGTCCGTACGTTTATGAAATTTTTGAAAAAAAAAAATGAGTTTGGGGCGTTGTTAATGACCTGTGGTACACGAATCAACTGTTTTTAAGACGTGTGTCTGTCAGGTTTCTGTATGTCTGTCTATTTGGGCTGAAGCTAGTGGTCGCATTTTGATGGGGTAAGGTGCTGCCTCTGGTGCTGGCGGTAAAATAGAGAATTTGCCATTTGAAGTGAAGTCGGGAAGCTGTGAGGTTTCAGATAAGTGTCGACTAATTGGCATCCGTGTTTCATTATGAGTAAGAGCGACAGGTGGCGTTAATCGCAGTCGCATTCCTGACCTTGTTTCAGGCGTCGCACTAGGGGTGTCCACTCAGAAAATACATCGATGTTTTTATTCGATGTAAAACGTCGGAAAACAACATCGATATTTTTCGATGCATCGCTTAAAAACATCGATGTTTTTCAACATCGAATACTTTTGTGTTTTTTCTTTTTTCAATAAATACAAACCAACAATATTCTTCAGCAAATGTTGTTTCATTTATCTCTTACCTGTTCCTTTGAAATCACCAAGAGAAAAATGTGGCAATAATTTGATATTCACCACTTCCAGCTGAGCGCAGATAGTTCATTGTCTTTATTTGATCAGTGTGAATACAGAGTAACACTAATCTAGCAGTATACTGCTGAAGTGTAATGATGTGTTTAATTTTATGCTTTTTTTGTTTATGGTTTTATGCCTTGTCAACGTCGAGGTCATTAGAGGCGGGAAAGTACTGGAAGCAAGGAACGGGAAGGAATAGGTCAGAGGTCTTTTGAAGCGTTCGCCTGTAGTGATTTGGGGAAGCCATGCAAAACCCAAATCTGGATGCCCGTATGGAGATTCGAACCCGCGTCCTCTTTAATACAAGGCCAGAACGTTTCCTTTCACCAAACATTAAAAAATTATTTTATTATAATGTGTGTTGGTTAAGTAGTGTTGTAAGAGTGAGGTATAGTTTTGTGAATGAAACAGAAACTACAAATTTATAGAAATATTTTATTACGATACCAGACAATCACGATAAAAAAACTAAAGTCTACATCTGCCTAAAATATTAATTTTAAGACTTTAACCTCTTAACACCAATGGTGCTTAGGCAAACCTTACAGAAACGAAAGTTTCATTATGTTCCTTTGCTGACTGTTTGAACAGCCTTCGAAAATAAACGTTCGGATGCAACAGAAGTCCCGGCAATAGTCAATCAGATGTTGCCCCAACCCGGTTTATATATAAATATTAAATAGTATCAGGTAACAAGAGATGGATGGCTGAAAGGAGAGGAGGAGTGTGTACGGAAGAGAGTAGAGGACTGGAACAAAGTGGTGACAGAGAGGTGGTGGGGTGAAAGAAGGAAATGGAGAGGCTTGTGCATAAAGCAGACCCGGCCAGAGGCTCGAAACTGTTAAAGATGATTATGATGATCAGGTAACACTTAGTTGTTTTAGAGTAATAATATTTCGGTTCACAGCAAACACCGGCCAACCTAAGAAACTTATTTTATTCATTCACTCATACGGACAGGACAGCCAACACAAGAAAAATTTAACTTCGCCGTTGTTATGTCGCGATAATTGCTCACAGGCGTCACCATCCATTAATGGCAGGTACTTTAAATTCAAATAATTAAATATTGTATAAATTTAGTAATCTTAATATTTATTTCTATTACTTATGTCATTATTAGCCAGAGTTAGTTTTTTTATTGATTCGATGTTTTTTTTTTATTAAAAAATCGATGCATCGAATAGAATAATTCCTCGTCAAAACATCGAATAAATCCGATGTATGGTATGGTAAACATCGAATAGATACGATGTATCGATGCTTGGTGAGTATCCCTACGTTGCACTGTTATGAGGAATCAACTTAAATTATTCCTTTTTCTTTGTCGCTGATGACGTCTTAGCTGTGACGTGATCGGTTTCGGCAGTTCATTCCATTGCAGTTGCTTAGCTAAATGCAGTGACTATGACGTAGGTCTGCCCAAGCAATACTGCTGGTGGTTGCACCCGCCCCGTCGGCTCGGGGGCGTACATTAATCACGTGAGGTGTTTTTCCGAAATTCGGGATCTGGTCCGACTCCTCCGCCTCTAAGCTGACGTGAGATTATGACGAGAAGCGCCTCCCCCCCCCTGCTAATGGACCTCGTAGTTCTTTTTTTTGTTTTTAGCTCTTTTGCTATCGAGGACAGTTGTACCCTCCATTAAGGCCGATTTCCGTATCGTTGCTAGACCTTATACCCCCCTAAAGTCGACATATGCGTCTCGGAGACAAAGTGAAAAGCCTTTTTAGATTGGTTGCTGATGATGCGGTTATTTATAGGGAAGTAAGGAATCCAGCCGATTGTTTATCAATTCAGCGTGATCTGGATGTTATTTTGGCATAGTGCGCTGAGGGCAACTCACACTAAATTGTAAAAAGTGTAAGACAATGAGCATAACTAACAAAAAGAATCCGATTGTTCAGAAATACGAGTTAAACAATTCAGTTATTGATATGGTCGATTCTATGAAATATTTGGGAGTAACAGTACAAAGGAACATGAAATGGGACTTACATATTAATACTTTGGTAGGTAGAGCTAATTCAAGAATGCGGTTCCTAGGTCGAATTTTTAAAAATTGTAATCAACAAACAAAGGAGATAGTGTACAAATCTCTTGTGCGTCCACATTCGGACTATTGTTGTGCCATCTGGGATTCGTTTCGTAAGAGGCTGATTGAGAGTACAGAGAAAGTACAGAGAAGAGCCGCCCGATTCGTGACCGCTTGCTACAGTCCTTATGAAAGCGTCACAGAACTGATTAGTAGACTAGGCTGGGAGTCTCTGGTAGATAGACGACACACGTTTCTTATTAACTTATTGGTAAACATGCGTGCTCCCACTTTCACTTACGAGTGTTGTGAAATACTTCGTCCACCAACCTATTTGGGTCGGAATCACAGGAAAGATAAAATCTGAGAAATAAGGTGCCGGACTGATTCTTATATGAATTCTTTTTTTCCTCGTACCATTAGGGATTGGAATGCACAGCAAAGAGATTAGCTTTGGTGCTGAGCACCCTCTGCCACCCACAGTTTTGTTAATTGCAGAGTATATATGTAGATTTAGATGCGTCGTTAGTGGACCTTTTTTTTTAGCTGTACTCTCCTAATCTCACGTGAGAGTCCCGTCGACCCCCTCTCTCCCTTGGTGAGATTTCGCCGGACCCCTTCCGCCCTCTATTTCACGTCACGTGATTAATGGACGCCCCTTGCAGTGGTGACGCTGGGTTAGCTAGTTCCACACCTGTTGTTCCTTCTCCAGCAGCCATCTGTGCAACAAAAGTAATAGACATACAAATTTGTTTCACGTGCATGGCTGGTTCAAGAAGCTAATTTTCAATGTCGGGCAGTGATATTTGGTGGTTACGTAGCCTCGCCGCCATCTTGTCTCACACGTGAAGTTGGCGTTGAAGAATTAAAATCTTGTTGGGAGCTGGTAAACCAGTTTGCGACACTCCTCTCGCCAGAGGAGGAACAAAAGAAGCGCAATTTCGTTCCCGGGTGGAGTCGCGAGTTGTAACTTAATTTGCGGGCTCCCGTTCCTCCGCCGCAGATAGCGGCGGGAATTGGAGGCGATATTTCACGCGGATTCTCCTGGCACAGCGCAGCGGCAATCACCCTGGACAGAGGTCGCTCTGCACTAACTCAAACAGACTACGCGTCCCACTAAGCAGTCGCCAGCTTAGCGACACAGAGATGAGACCAAGTCCCCAGTCTGGGTTATTACAAACCAGCCGTCGGCTCCGCGTTCGTTCAGGTGGACAGCTGAAGAACTGATCGCTCCCTTAAACCGAGTATGACGCAGTCAACACATCGCTAAACGTGTCCACTACCAGTACACTGCATCCAAGGAAAAATGGAAACTGATTTGTGGCGTCTCTTACCTTATGTGTCTCACCTGACAGACTTCACATCGAAATGAAACATACACCACGTCACCCGCCACAGTACGGGCTGCATATTAACTGAAACCCCAGGAAAATCTGAGCCGTAGTTTTTTCGTTAATCCAATTCATACAAACAGACAGACAAACAAAACTGCGGTCAACGAAACGTATGTCACAGTCGAAGTATTTCCTACTTATGATATAAAGAGAACCAAGTAGCCGACTTAGTGAACTATTCATTGCGGATAAAGTAATTCCTACTAATGTTTTTTGAGGGGGAGGGGGTTGATCATATTCGGGAGAAATGACCAGCCCCGAAAATTGCGCCATGAACCGGTCAGGATAATTAAGTCCTATTACTCGGTTTTTGTGGTTTTTTTTGGTATGAATGAGGATCTATGATCTGCAGTGTCAGATCTGACCCCGTAATACGCCATCCTGATTTGGGTTTTCCATGGTTTCCCGAAATCACTGCAGGCGAATGCCGGGATGATTCCTCTAAAAGAGGTCATGGCCGAACTCCTTCCCGTTCCTTATCCCAATCGCTTCCCTTAAAAAAAAAAAAATCTGGTTACGCCGAGTGAGAAAGGGTACGATATCGTAGACCTACTGTACCTGCCATTCTGGAGGACGGGGGTTCAAATCCCCGTGCAGGCGTCATGACTGTGGATGGTCGCAGTTCTCTGGCGAATGCCGGGATGGTTGCTTTAAAAGGCCACGTCCGAATTCCTTCCCACGTCCCTTAGGTTAGTTTGGCTGAGGAGGGTCTATGACACGCCCTGCCTGAAAGAAAAAGCATCTGCTTTCACCAGGTCAGGGGAGCGAGCGTTCAGCTGTGTCCTGGCCGTCCGAATGGTTCCTGGATAGACCACTGCGCAGCTCCGTCCAGATCCTTAGCCCCTCGAGTTACGTCGGCTGGAATGGCTACAGCAGCCGGCCCTCCTGGGAGGAATGAAACGCGTCACTGTTCTATAATAGTCTGCTTTCCAGAAAATCTGTACACATAACAGAATTGACAAAGAAATAAGAATTTTGGTTTCTTCTTCTCTTCGATATCGGTCATCTAAGGACCACGAAAAGTAATCCCGTGCATAAATTTCGATTCTTCTTTTCTTGACTTCCAATAGTTCTTCATCCTCTCCCTTTGCTGTTTCCTCCTTTCTTCTGTCCGTAATATGTTACTACATTTCCTCTTCTCCTTCTCATGGAAACGCTTGAAATTTTGGATCAATCTCCTAAAAGTTGCTCTATCTTGTATTAACTCTTCTGTTATTCCGATCTCAATCATATCTTTCTTTACTCCTTGGATCCACTGGTTGCCCTTCTTACTCTTGTAAACATGGTTGAAAATTCTTTTTGTAAGTCTATTGTTATCCATTCTCATTATGCTACCAAAAAAACTGATTCTCCTCTTTCTGATCGTGTCTGACATCCTTTCAATTTCTTCTTCTTTGTATATTTCTCCGGTGTCTAAACTTACCATTTTCAATTTTTAGTGGTCCCCAAATTTTTCTCAAGATTTTCCTTTCCCTTTTCTCTATTATTATTATTATTTATCAAAGCTGAAATTTTTCCACGTGTTACAAACGCTTGGTTTGTGTGCCCTTTTTAAATCTGCGTATGTCTACAGACGGTAGTATATTTCTCTTCATACGCCATGCAGAATATTTCCAATCCGGAATGGCCGTAGGTAGACCGGGAGGAGGATAAATTGTAAGTCAAAGGTTGCTTCGCCAGTAAAAATCAGTTTGTCACAAGAGTCATCTTCCATTGTTTGCTACAGTGGGCTACAAAAAGCCATGTGTTTGAGGTGGTCACCGGGTTTTAAAGCCTGGAGCAATCCTAGGCGATAAAGCTCCACTGCATATGACTGCGGACAGACAGACACAGAACAATTATAAATTTTAGGCTTTTAGCATGTATATAGTCACTAAGGTAAGTTGTAGTTTATTAAAGTAAAAAAAAATCACAGTTTTAACGGAGTGTTCTGACAATTCATTTCACTGCGACTGCCTAAATAAATACAATTGTTGTTGTACATATTTCTGTTTGTAGTTTACACAGCGATGTAAATGGAACTTCTACTGTATGAGTGATGTCAGAATTAGGGAAACAATTAAATTAAAAATATATTAGTAATCGCAAACCCTTATGCCATAGCGCGTGGTATTGGTTTTATTCCTGGTCCAGGTCTCATTCAGCACGAGAAATACGGAACTACTTCCAGCCGTATAAAAATAACTCCAGTAACTCTGAGCTTATGAAAATAGCTTAAATTATTTATTAAACTAAATTCACGGTAAATTATTCGGTTAAAAAAAAAGAATACAATGTGTCAGTTGTCACTCTGGTTCTGTCTGGATTTCGACGTAACCACAACTTCTACTAATATTGCTGTACAAATTTCATAGATTCTATTACCCTCGTACGAATACATTCATTGTATTGCGATATAACTTTGTCCCACTGAAAATATTTACGTGTGCCTGATATAGTGACATTAGTAATAAAAGCAACTAATAATCTATTAGTATAATAGACAAGATGTAGCGTTGTCGCACCTACGTCATGTCACGCGGTGACGTAAAGCTATGACGTTGCGATATGACGTCACGCTTTACGATATTATTTGTGGGAGTGCGCGTTATTTAATATCATTTCCAAGCAACAGTGAATAAATTAACTCACATAACACTGAAATAAAAGTATGTATTGAGTTAAAATCGATATATCAATCATTAGATGCTTATATTTACGTAATATTCTTTTGATATATTGAAGTATTCCTTAAATTCTTTGTCCATAGATATTGTAAGATAAAAGCTTTGTATTTCGAGCATCAGTGCTGCTAAATGTTTGGTTAGAGTATAACTAGCATGGATTAGAATTACAAGTTTCATTTGACGTTAACTTAGAGAGCATGAATAATTTAGATTTTTTAAAAATGTAAACTGTGTCCTATTACTGAAATTATTTGTGTTTAAATTGGCATATTAATTATCAGTTTTTTTTACTGAAACATTACATGGTTCAAATGAAAGAAGTTGCAAATTGTTCGCGATATATACGGCCTAAACCACAATGAAATATTACATGGCATAGCTTAAGTTGTTATAGCATCCTTCGTTCTTGCTGGAGTCATTATTTCAGCAGATGTAAGCTTTCTTAGCCGTTAAAATATCGATCTTCATCATAGGTAGCTATTAAGAAAGAAATGTGTCAGAACCTGTGAAGATTTGGGATCAAGTTTATATCGCGATGCATGGAATGTATTAAATTGCGCGTGATTGAAGCTTTGCTTTTTTATCAGAAATTTTAGCGGATATTATGGTTAAGCTGAAATGCAACCTGGACCAAGATGACAACTGAAGCTTTTTGCTACAGCACAATGAACGATAAATTACAATGAGCTTTATTTTGTAACAATTTTGATTAGTTAAGCAACTGCAGAGAAATATCCACGTTATTTAATAACATTTCTAGGCATCCACGAATAAATTAACTGACTGAACATACTTATTAGATGCTTAGATTTATTTAATATTAGTTTATGTAGAGTATTCGTTGATATCACACATACATGTAAGTTAATTTTCGCAATGTTAGCGGCAGTTTTGAAAGATTGTTATTAGAATTGGCAGTTGAAGTTAAGTTACAGCAGAGGGCATGCGTTTTTTTAGTAATTTTTTTTCTGTTACTTAATTCATTACTTCGTTCTAACGAAAGTATTGCTTACATTTTTCGGTTGCGGAGCGTCTTACGTTTCAGAATTTTTAATTTAATTCATGGCGACGTTTCGGAAAAAAGGAGGGTGCAAATGTGAAGAAGATGCCATTATAACGAAGCAATTGATACAAATTTCAACAGGGCAGTACCAGTTTCCGGCCGGTGGAAAATATCACCTTCCATCCATTAAAACTAATATTACGTTGGAATGACGTAAGCTGTTAAGATTTATTTTTAATTTACTTTGGTTTTACTGATGCCTTATTTCAGCCGCATGTAACTGTGTCAGCTATTCAAATGTGTTAGTATAATTCTGAATAACGAATATAAAAAATTAAGATTGTAGAACCCTTATAGATTTTTTATTTGGTTTATTTCGCGATGCAATGTGACCATTGAAATGTGATAAGTATATGTATTAATATGCGTGTAAAGTAAGTATTGTTTCTCTGGCGGCATGTTTAGCACATGGAGGAAGGAAATATTTCCTCCATGGTTTAGCGTAATACTGTACGTGGTTATGGGATTCTACGATAACCGTGAAGCCGCAATTTGTTGATGGATTCTTATGTAACTCGACGAAAAAAACTGAAAGTAGAGAATAAAATGTTTTGATATCATACTTAATTCTCGAGATATTGTATCTCAAAATTGACGTGGTTAGGTTGAAATGCGGCCTGGAACAGAAGAAAAATTTCGACATTGCCAAATTTGATGATGATATCGTATGTAACTCGAAGAGACAAATCGAAAACAAATAATACATTTTCTTTCCATATCTCGCTTAGTTCTCGCGATATTGTATCTCAAAATTTAGGTGGTTTGGGTGAAATCTGGCCTGGACCAGAAAAAACAAATTACCCAAAACCGCTATATCTACACGGTGGAAATGCACTATATGTGTTTTATTTTCTTCCTGGTGTTTGTTGTTAGGTTGAAATACGTCATGGACCAGAGGAAACTTCACCAAAATCACAGTTGTAATTGATTTTCAACATGCTATATCTCGAAAACCAAGAAAGATATCAAAAAATTTTATTCTTTATTTTCGATTTATTTCGTCGAGTTCTACAAGAATGCATCATCAGATTGTGGCACCACGGTAATGATTAAACTGCCTGTTGTTAGATTGAAATGCAACCTGGACCAGGATAGCAACAGAAACATTTTGTTATTGCGCAAGGCAATAGGAATTATATTATGATTTGTTTTTGTGTTTATTTAAGCGATTGCTAAGAAATGATTTGCCAGAATACTGAAGTTGTTATGATTTAATTTAGTATCCTTCGTTTTCACTGTGGTCATTATTTCAACTGTAGGCTATGTAATTTATGTCATCCGTTAACACATCGATCTTCATCGCATTATTAGCGAAGATTGTGGTTTGACTGAAATGCGACCTGCATCAAGTTGACAACTGAAACGTTTTGCTACATCACAAGGGATGAGAAATTACAGCACATTGAGTTTTATTTCAAAACAATTCTGTTTAGGTAAGCAACTAAAAAGAAATTAATTGCCAGAATACTCCAAACCCGTCAATTTTGACGGGCTTTGTGGCTAGTTAATATATATTAATTTAAACGCAGTACATACCTTCATTTCAGTGTTTCGGCAAATCATTCCTTCCAATATATTGTAACAGTGACTTAAAATATCTACATTTGATATAAATAACTTGTAAGCCCGTCAAAAACGATTTGTTGAACGCAGTATTTAGGCAATTCGTTTCCTCGCTGACTAAGTACAGTTTTCATCAAATAACGTCCATTATCTCGAAAGTGATGTAATGTAGATATTTGTTAGCTGACTGCATCAACGGTATCGCTGCCCAGAGTGTGTAATAATTCATATGGTGATTTCAATGGAACACGTACTTTTCTTCGAGTGTTCTGGCAGTTAACATATTCGCGGATGCATAATTAAATACAACTGTTAACGCGGGTAATCTTCGTTGTTTGTTGGACAGCGGAGGCAAAAAGCGTGACGTCATAATCTAACATCATAACGTGACGTCATGGCATGACACATGACGAAACTTGCGTTTTATAAGTATAGTTTTTTGGTGCAGGCATAACTTTTCTTCAGTTTTCTTATGTAGTGTAGATTGTCTTGCTAATATGTCAGAAGGTGCTTTGGATATAATCTATAATAATACTTGCGAGTAAGTTTTTGTAATTATTGCAAGTACATTTTAATCGCAACTTTTTTTTAAGTGCTTTATGTCTCTTTAACAGCGAGGTCCTTAGAGACGGGAAAGGATGGGGGGCAAGGAATGGGAAGGAATTCGGCCATGGCCTTTTGAAGGAAGCATCCCGGCATTTGCCTGGAGTGATTTGGGAAACCATGGAAAACACAAATCTGGATGCGTGGACTGGGATTACAACCGCCGTCCTCCCGAATGCGAGGCCAGAACGCTAACCGTTACACCACCTCGCTCGGTTTAATCGCAACTTATTGCATTTTGACCTAATCTAACACTTTCTGAACTACGAACTGCGCTGTGCCGAGTCCCGCTGCTATGTAACTTGTGCAGTGGATTTGTTAGGGCTGCACCGGGAAGCTCCAGTGATCCGGTCCGCGTTCGTTTCCCACACAGAGCAACGCCCAATGCTTTTCCCTTTACACTGTTTTCACAAATTGTGATCTATACCATGCGCGAATAGAATTGTCCGAAATCACGTTGGATTACGTTAACACACTACAATTATAGTGATATGCTTGAAACTCGGCGTGTAATAAACTCACAAAATCCCGAAAGTCATTTGCAATAACAATGAATATATTCAAATAGCTGGTTATACGGTTTACACAGTACTGCCAACGAAGTAAGCTCTAATGTCTTAATGCTTATAACGTCAGGGTAGGTTTATAATCGACAAGGCTGGCGTTCTCCAGTTATTTGAGTGCAGTGTTGAAAACGATACCAAACTGTTCCGCAACGCCGTAGTATTGAGTCAATACATATACACACGCCGAAACAGGCTCGAATACTACAAACACACCAGACGATTATGAGAACCAAACAATGGCTGAAGACGATCAATAGGTTAATATTAAAATATCCTTAATGTTCTTTATTTCACTCTAAATTAAAAGGTAATCACCTCTAAGAATACGATGTGCAATACAAAGGTTTCTTGAAATACTTCAAACATGATAAAGAATTTCTGATTACTGAAACTAAGTCAAAATATAATGAGTTGCAATTAAAAACTACTTGCAATAATTACAAAAACTTAATCGCAAATAGTATTTATTGTACGCTACATCAAAAGCACCTTACCACTTATTAGGAAGACAGTCTACACTGCATAATGAAATTATGGAAAAGTTAAGTCTGCACATAACATTTATTCCCAAAAGAGTTACTACAGCGTACCTTAATGCTAGACTCTTTTTTTTTTTAACTGCTTAACGTCTAACTCCTTTTGTCCGTCCTGGAACGTATTTTAACGAAACTGCGGACCGTATTAATATGTGTCGTGGGTTGAAACGTAGGATACTGTTTACCGAGATTAATAACATGATTTTCAATGACACAATTGCCAAAACTAGAAAGTTTTAATTTTTTGTGTGTCGCCAAGGAAAAATCAACGATTTCCAGTAAATTGCGCGCTGTAAAAGGTCACCTTAGCATATGCAGTCCGCTAATTTGATTGCTCCAGAAGTGGATGTATTAACTTAGTATTGTCCGGTGCACGACTTATAGCAGACTAATTCTTTACAGCGATTGATTATAAAGAAGTCCAATCCACGAGGCAGTGCCGCTGCAATACGCGCGTTCACGATCTACGTAAGTTACCATCGAAAACTGATTGAATTTTACCGTGCGTGGTGGTGTAACGGGTAGCGTTCTACCCTCGCATTCGGGAGGACGGCGGTTCGAATCCCCGTCCGGGCATCCAGATTTGGGTTTTCCATGGTTTCCCAAATCACTCCAGGCAAATGCCGGGATGCTTTCTTCAAAAGGCCGTGGCCGAATTCCTTCCCATTCCTTGCCCCCCATCCTTTTCCGTCACTAAAGACCTCGCTGTTGAGAGACGTAAAGCAATTAAAAAAGATTGAATTTTATTGCTAATACTGAATTCTGATATGGCTGGTACCTATTGTTAACGACTAATCACGATATCTGCCATTATGTAGATTACTTTTGTTCTATTCTCCAGCTCTGTTTTATTTATATCTATAGCTGATGATTCGTCACTGAATTCGAGCAAATTTTACTGTTTTGATGATGGAAATTTCCAACACAACGAAAACGACGTTTATTTTATCTGTTGCACTAGCATCGAATCACGGGCTCTTCTAGAAAATATAAGAAAATATAAGACATGAAGAAAATTACTATGCCACTTCAGATGAAAGTAGAGAGCGATAATAAGAACATACGAGGTGATGGTTGCTACGGATATACAGCGATAGACGAGATGATGGAGAATGCATTCTCTTCGTCAGGTGGTCTTAAAAGTCTCTCCGTATCCTTTCGACGGAAGAATCCATATACTTGATAATGCATTCATTAATTCGCTTACGTAGAACTGCTGAACTCTTAAAAATTTGTACTCAGAACAGGCGCATACATTTTCAGCGCCAGTTAATTAAGAGTTCGCGAGCAGAGGATGTAATCAGTCCGTATTGGCTCAGTGAATGGAATGAGACGTTTGCGAGCAAATTGAAGCGGACCAGGCGCTTTGAGGTCGGCAGGCTGCGTTGTTCGTGTCTTGCTGTATGTTGAGGCTGCACTGTGCTGAGTCTTGTTTGTCTCACCAACTCATAACTCAGTTAACGACCAGGCCGCACCAATGGAAGCCATTACGCAAATTTCGACAACAGCAACTAAAACTGATTCGCAACTTTTGTCTTATCTGCTAATGCACTTATAAACTTAAGCAAATCAATTTCCGTATACGAGAAGCTGCATAGGTATTCTACAAGCAAAATGGTGTTACGTTGTAAGGAGCTCAAACATGGATTGGTTTAATACCAGCCCTGCGTTTGGTTTTCCTACGTCGGATGATAAAGAGTTGAAACACAGTGGTACGCCACCAGCTCCCTGGCGGAACAGGAACAAAGAGTGCAGTGCGCCCAGGCTACAACGGCAGTGCTTACGCTTTTCTCGAAGAGTTACAACCATTTTTGTGCCTTAATATATGTAGCGTGAAATAGGTTAGATACCTTAAATTTCTATTAAACAAATATATACATATATCTTTAAACGAACAATTCTTGTGTATATATATACATATCTCGGATCTCTGAAACGGCTATGACGATTTGGATGAAATTTGATATTTAGATAACGTTTTGACTTTTAAGATTATCTAAATAGTTTTCGTCCTTACAAAAAAGCGAGTTTACAAAATAGGAACATTTTATTCACACGGTATCTGGAAAACGGCACTAGCGCCATCTCGTAGACAATTCAGGTACAACAAAGCCTACAAATAGATTCTCTTTGATTTCAAAGAATATTTAGACGAACAGTTCTTGTATACTGGCTGAACCGTGGAAATATTAACACTGCAATTTCAATTGTAAAACATTTAAAAAGGAAGATAATTAAAAATTTATCATTGGTTTTGTCAGAGGTGATACTTTACAGAAACTTCTTTGAAAATAGTATTACCGCTACCAGTTATAAAGTAATCATCGTTTAATTTTTGACCATAAAAAGTGGTTGTTAGTTTGTCATTAAATACTACTACGCGAGGTATGAGCATAGTTTTATCTGAGTGAATGAATTTAGCACTGATGATGTTCTATCATTTCCGTGACGTCACAATCTGATGATGAATTCTTATAGAACTCGACGAAACATATCGAAAATAAAGAATAGGTAAATGTTCTTGATATCTCGCTTGGTTTTCGAGATGTATCATGTCAAAAATCAGTTATAGGTATAGTTTCTTGTGCTTTTGGCGTCGTTTCTTCTGGTCCAGGCCGTATTTCAACCTAACAACAACCATTAGGAACAAAATAAAACATTGTAAGTACATTTCCACCGTATAGACATAGTGGTTTTGGTTGATTTTTTTCTGGTCCAGGCCGGATCTAATCCTAACCTCTTCACTTGAGATATCGGAAAAATAAATTCTTTATTTTCGATTTGTCTCGATGAGTTTTATACGAATTCATCATCAAACTTGGCTACGGCGAAATTTATCTTCTGGTCCAGGTCGCATTTTAACCAACCACGTTAATATTGAGAAACAATATCTCAAGAACTAAGCGAGATATATACATAAAAAATATGTTTTACTTTCAATTTTTCTCGTCGAGTTACATAATAATCCATCATCAAGGGTTACCGTAGAATCCCCTGAATTACCACAAATCTCGCACCATTAATTAATCCGTGATTGGCATAAGGATTTCTATTTAACGTAATAATAGCATTTTTCTTTGAAAGCAATTTATGAGGCGATCTCGCAAATGGATCTACCGATTTGGATGAAATTGCATATTTAGATAACGTTTTGTTTTTCAAGTTTTTTTTAAAAAAAATGGGCAATTTTTGTATTTGGCTTCTCGAAAACGGCTCTAAGCTCATTATGAAGAAGGTTCAGGTACCAGTAAGCCTACAGATGTTAGTTAAGCTTCTCTTTGGTTAACTGTTCACCTCAAAACGCCTAAGAAGCCTTCAAGCCTTTTACTTTAATGAAACTTTACTCGAAATCTTGGATATTGAACAGAAATCGAAAGATGCCGAGAGAAGATCGGTCACCCAGGTATTGTATAGTGATAACAAACACATTAAATTTAACTTCATCGGTGTTCTTGTTTCGGAAGTTGCTTGTGTATATAATTCACAGTTTTTTTGTTTGCTCACTGATGATTTTTGGAACTCTATATGAAGACATTAGCAGAAGACAGTAAGGGTTGGAGAATTGGATCAAACCAGTCGAGAAACTGATGAAAAAAAAACTTTTACTACCGAAATATAAGATAAGTACAAAATAGGTAAATTTGCACGTATTTACCCCGTACATACACAAAACAATCGCTCCGCTGGGTCAGTTGGTTGCGGTTCCGTGATGGTTTACACGGGATTAGCTGGTTCCAGTCCTGGTGGTGGACATGGCCGGCAGGGTAGCAGAGGTGGTGGTGCACGGTTCCTAACCTCCAGATAGTGCGCCGAAGGTCTGAGTTGAACCTCTCCGCAGTGCGTAGGGAGTGTTGATGGGGACGATAAGCCTGGCGGCCTCGTTACTGTTTTTCAGAAGAGTATGCGTGAATGGATCAGCACTGGGAATCACCCTCTCCCTTCTTCAGTTCGTACGAGACAGACAACACACTATCACAGTCTCACACTCTCGCAACAACTCAGTTCATCTTCCCAGAGGTTGCCATGGACGGGTAAGCATACGCTATGCTAATGCTTGGACGAGGGGAAGAAGATGGTGAAGAAGAAATATTTACGTTGTAGACGGCGTACGCGGGAAATGTATGATAGCTGTGTTGGTGGAGCGTGCAACACATATTGATGGTGCTTACTGTATTGGTATTCGAGTTGAGCTGGTCGTTGTTTCCAGAGATCCTGGGTGAAGTGGACCGTGAGGTACTCAGTCACCACGGACTATGCAGAGTCCTTGCACGTGATCACTTCAGATCCAACACATCGCTGTCGCTTTTATTTATTTATTTATTCCAACGGAAAAACCATTTTACATTAATATATCTTATGATAGCTACTTATTAAACAGAATTACCACTATTTATGAACAATTTAGTTACAGTGAAAACAAGAAGATAACAAAAAATAGCAAGTATAGTTTTATATTATTAAAACTAGAAAAACAATTACACAGAAGAAAATTATTAATTATTCTAAAACTAATAATAAGACTCAACATAAAACTACAAAAAAAAAAAAAAAAATTATTGCAGGGAATAATAGACCGTGACTAAGGCCATCATTGCTGACTCCACTCAGGTATGAGTACTTGCTTGAAAACAGCAGCACTGTCAATGAAAAAATCAAGTTCAGGAGGTATTCTGTTACCTAGCCTCTGTATCCGTTCTAAGGCACTGCTAGCCTCATAGTTTGTGCGCAGATGTCTACGACCAAATAGTTCTCTCAACCGTGTACCAGACGGACAACGAAAATATACATGTCTGAGAATTTCAGGGCAGTCTATAACACCTGAGATTAGTTTATGCAGAAAAAGGACACCATGAACATTCCGTCTCGACTCCAAAGGATGGAGGCCAAGGTAGGTTCCAACAGCAACCAACGGAACGTCTTTGTAATGAAAGCCTCGCTTGACGCAGTTCGTTGAGTAATGTGCAAGTATACGAAGCAAAGTTCTCATAGTTTTTGGCAGAGTCTCTTTGGTTGGCTCTAGACTTGGTCCTGCATCCTGACAGTATGGACTAAGCCCGCGGCAGCAGACACTGCCTCTCGGCAGGGGTTCTGCCTCACACACAAGATGAGCGCTTAATACGGGTTTGACACACGTTCAATAGTATAATGCATGAGTGTGGAGTCTGGTTTTTCTTGTTGTTTGTGTGACTGTGTATTGTGCCTGTGCTCTGTATGTTTTTTGTGCCTTTTGTATGTGTGTTTGTTCTCTGTATGTATCCTTTGTGTGCGAGAGATTGGCGTGTGTGTTTTTCTGTGCGTCATTTTAGTATTCATAGTCGGGTGTCTTTTTAGTGTGCGTTATGTACATGTTTTGCATGACTTTTTACGTGCGTGTACTTTGAGCGTATGTTTACGTGCTTGTGTGTGTTTGTTTTACTTGTGTCTTATGATTTTGCGTTTTCCATTTAGTGTGTGGTTAGCTACCTGCGGCCGCCGTAGCTGGATTAACGACGTGTTGAGTGACACACATTCGCCACTACTTGTGACGAGAAACGAATGCTGTACAGCGACTCTGCAGCCAAACACCGTCCTCAGTCATTCCATCTAGGGCTTAACATCATGTCGTAGGGTCGCGAGAATGTTGGCGACGAACAACGGGAAGGAATTCGGCCGGAGTGACTGTGGACGGTCGTCATCCAGTCCGCCTGGTGACCACAGTGTTCGTGCGGTCTCCTCACACTTTCGGCTTCACGAGCTAAAGACGCGTGGAATAACATGCCACGACCTGCACGTGTCGGCTGGAACGAACCAATGCACGACCACGCCAGCTGGTCCAGGGAACAAGTTTCCCTCTGTCTTTCAGTGCATTACAACGGACGTCAATAAACTCGGGTACTCCCGGGGACGGATCCTAGCGCCTATAAAGCGGCAGCTGGTGGGGCCTCGTGCTGATCCTACGTCATACATGTTTAACCTGAGAGGAATGCGTACGTTGGCCTTGAACCTGTCTGCTGTTTTGATACTCAGCCACACTGCGGTTTTGATGTAATGAGGGAGACGTCGACAGTACCAACGTCCTGGCGGGCCAAAGCAATCGTAGGGCCGCAGTTTTCAGCTCCACCTTACCGTTACGAGCGAAGCAATTCCAAATGTGCTGCACGAGGAAACGACCCTCACGGAGGATCCATCAGGGCTGTCTCTGGAGGCGCCGCTCAAGGCAGTAAAATCCCCGCCAATCCGCGAAGCGCTTTTCAGCATTTTCCAATTACTGGCAAAGTCCCAACGGCCAACGTCGAATGGCTTCCGATAAGCGATCTGCGGGAGACGTTCCGTCTGCCAGGGAACGATCGGGATTCCTCTTAAAAAGCAGCTCGTAAGTTGACGACGCGGGGTGAAGGTAGTATAAGTATCACCACGACAATAGTACTATACCAGACACCAGCGGGCGCTTCCAGAACAATCTCCTCGCTACACCTCTCTAGGTATAATAAAAGATGTGCGAAAGTGGGGTCTACATACGAAAAAAAATTTAAATGTGATGAATGAAGTGAGTTAAAGGTAATAGTGAGAGGAAGACACCTCACTCCCTGTCTATATATATATAGACGACCAGGGCTCGATAAAGCCGAGTATTTTTCTTCGAAGCTCAACGGCCCCGCAGGCCCACTCAGCCTGCCATCAAATGAGTAGCGTGGGGTAAACTCCGCGGGAAAGTAAAGAAAAATAGCCGGACAGTGTTGCTGACCGCGGCACGTCCACTCTAGTGCCTACGGTCAGGAAATAGGAATGCGGAGATGTACCTCCGCTAATCCTGCTGGAACACGGCTTGACTGCTGTGAAAACTCAATGCCTTTACCCATTCAGGTATCCAAGATAAACAACTCCTCAGCACTAGACACATGTGTCCTAAGAGGTTCACACAGCTAACAATACTGTTAATTAGGATCACCACAAAAACATCTAGATTAAAAAAATCAAGGAATTTTTGCTAATAAATAGCTCCATGCAGCGAGTTTTCACGGTACAGTGAATATGTTGAAGAAAATGTTTTTTGTTTTCCCCCTTGAGAACAAAGATGGTTAATAACATATTCGCGTCACCACTCAGCTGTGTAGCTGCTGTTGTAGCAGTATATTGACGTGAAAAATAAAGTATTCCATTTTCTCTTGTCACTGCAACACTCCTGGTTAAAGTATTAGTACTTACTTCTGTCAGTTTGAGCCATGTGCAACACTTCTCAAACTGTATACATAAACATTTTGGTGTGCCGACGGATATTTCTTTGAATGCTTAATTTGCATTATGGGAGGTCAACCCCATTTATGAAATAATTAGGCCCTTCTCTTCAAAATTACTTTAAAATCAAATAATAACACTTTACTATTCTTAATACCTTGATTTAATTTCATCAAATTAAACTACACAACCAAATTCACAGCTAACTTCGTACTATCCCCAGAGATTCTAGTCTATCTCTTGTTGAATGCAACGATATTATCCTATATTTACCACAGTATTATACAAACTTCTGTCTGTGGAAGCCAGTTACATTTAAATATTTACATCTTTTTTACAAATTATTTATCATTACGAAATTAACACACACACAAAAAAGGAAATCAATTGAGAATTATAATTAACTACGGTATCTGAACCGTGTATAACAGATATGTTATATCACCAATAACGGTTCGTGGAAAACCAGCTAAACTTGATACTCTGGACGCATCGTGGAAGTAATAAAAAAATGGACGTGGATCTTATAAAAACTATTGGCTACACCGTCTTTGCGGAAGTCGCGTGGTCTGCTTTCATAGCTACTGAATGAACGCGAAATATCGCAGCATTTGTCTCGGTTCTCGCATTAAGCCTTCCTCAACCACAAGCTGGCACTGGCAGTGGGGAAATTATCTTTAGTACCTAGTCACGGGATAGAATAAATTACAAGGGAAGTTATGAATAATTTACCCAAAAAAATCTGAAAGAATTTGAAATTGGTGAAGGGCGTACAAGAAAAAGGAAAATGTTTGTGTACGGAAGTTGCCACTGGAGCAATGGCAATTAGATTAAATTAATTAAATATTCGTGTTGAACATATCTGAATGCGTCATGAGTGAAGTAAACAGGGAACTGATACCGCTGTGATGACTTTACATCACATCTGTTGGTGTTACGTTTAAGAGCCGTCAGTTCAGAATGAAAACTTCGGTGAGATTTCTCCAGCCGCGTCCACCGCTTTAGTTGCCTGCGTAGGAAGGTCCCTGTGTGTGGCTACCAGACATCTCGGCAAGACGATCATCATTCAGCGACCAGGAGAAGTTGCTTGCGCTGCATTTATCATCGCATGTCAAGTGTACTGTAACCGGCAGAAAGGCTGGAAATTTAATCATTTTACAAAAAATCATTTTGGAGCATCGTTAATGATTTAAAGAATAGGAATCAACTGCTTTTAAAATATGTGTCTGTCTATACTGTATTAAATTGGTTTGGTGGAGATGTGGGTGATAGGAATTTGATATTATGATTAATACGATTCTTGAATTTATAAATAATTGTTTGGGCAAGAATCTCACTGACTGCAGGGGGTTACAAGAAAATTGACAACTAATATTTATTTTGATCTTGTTGGCAATTACACTGCTAGACATATTTAAGATTATCATTAATACAAATTAATGCAAAACATCAATGCAATGCCTAGACCTAATAATTAGCCAGCCGATCAACTGAAGGACACAATGATTGAATTTAACGTTATCTTGATTCAGGACTATCCAACTGGATTAAGCAATCCAATTAGCAAAATGGGAATGAAACATCTTGACAACAAACATCAGCAACTTCACATTGTGCACACACACAGTGAAATTCAGTCTCGGGCGCCATTGATAAAAGGAAGCGTTATAGAATTCGTGACAAGCAAGGGGCCTCCACAACACATAATGTTCTGCATAATATGCTGACTCTGCGTGTTGAGAGCTTAGATCCTAACCTCAAGGTCGTTTACTGTCTCGTGAAACAGACGGACTTTGGCCTGGCGTGGGAACACATTACCATCTAGTAGACAGTACGTGATGGGAGCGTCACAGCCTGTCACTGCGCAACATCGACCCACGACCAGCCGGGTCCGTTGTTGCAGCTTTGCAACCTGTAATGTCCAGCATCTGCTGTCATTAATGTTTCGTCGCCTCTCCATGTATTTGTGAGACATTTCGCCCAGCTGTTTTGTGACGGCGGAGGGTGAATTCCTGTCTGGCGACAGGTTGAGGGCGAGGCTGTGTCTTTTGTTTGTTTGACGCAGGTACAGATGGCGCCCCCGAAGGCTGGAGGGGTGCTGGTGGACATGCTGTAGCGAGGCACTTGGGGTGAGACCCCGGATAGTACGCACGGGTGTATGTGTGGATGCGGACTCCAAATACGTGGAGGCATCATTTGTCGTGGTGTTTCCTTCATGTGCCTCCACGAGTGAACCCACCTCAGTTTGTGGTTGGCGTTGAAAGTATTTCTTCATCGTGAAGGAAACCTCAAGAGTGGCAATGCCGACAGCTTCCTGCAGTTACGATAAGTAAAAATTTCATATGAAAATTTTTACCCAGTATACGCCCAAACTGAAGGAGTTTCTTGCTCTCCCTAGACGGGAACATTGTGTTTATTGTCTGTTTCCTTCCGTTCATTTTCTTTGTTGCTAAGTTAATTTTTTATGTAATGTTAAATAAACATGTTTTTTCCTCAGTGATTATATTCTGCATTCGAGTTTCCTTTTTGTAATTAGCGTGTGTAGGCTCAATTTACATCCTATTATTGGAAACCAAAAATATTAAAAATACATTTTTATCAAATGAATCTTCCATATCACGCACAGAGAATGTAAATGTTTCTGGTCGTAAAGAGCCAAGACATTTCAAGGCAAGGATCGCCAGCAACAGCCTGAGGGTACTGTGCCACAGCACGGTCCAATGCAGAGTATCAGACCAGGTGTATCAGGCCGCGTGTCTGGCTAGAATGTCGGACTGTGTAGGGCACGTTCCACTCCCGAATGTCGGACTGCCGCGAGGAAAATGATGACTCCTCCTTCTCGAAGCCGATGGAACATGCGATGCAGAAAATAGCCCTACGTTAACTTTTGTAAGCCCCAATGTTATATTTCATTGGTGAGATACACTTATGACGAGATAACGTGGTGCCACAGCACACTGCCATTTGCAAATGTCGCGCGCCAGGTCGGGAGAAGCTGTGCAGGGTCCCACCCCGAGGTGCAGTGCCCCTGACCCCTGAGCGGTCGTAACGGGAAGTCTAGCCATTGTCTGTTTGGCGTCGCTCTGGCGGGGAGGATAACGGTATGCTTCCGGCACTCGCCTCGTGGCATCCACACCTTTCTTATAACCAGCATTATTTCACTCGCATACTTGCATTGGGTCCTCTCATATAAGCTACCTTGAATATTAATAAAATCATTTAACAATTTTAATCGCCCGAGATCAGTGTCAGTAATCTACGACCTGAATAAATTATCACAATAAAATAATCTGAATAATGCATGTAACTGGAGTGTGGTGACATACGTCATACTACAGTATGAATAATCGGAGTTCACGAAAAAGCTGCTACTAACCCCCTTGATGGGGTCTGCCACAATACGCAGCCCCTGGACCGGGGGAAAAATAGGGCATGCTTCATTATTAATGTGAAGTCGGACAGATGAGAAAATTGAGATAAAAATGTCCGCAAAGTAGTTTGCATTTTTCGTTGATCACAATTCACGCAAAATCTGTCGGTTGGATTTGACGGAGTCTGTAATAACGTAGACCCCAAGGCTCACTGAGTACATTCTGACGTGATGTGGAAATTCTGAGAAATTAAGATAGAAGTGTTTGTAAATTACTACTCACTTTTCATTGAATTGGGTTGCCGGAAAGAATACATGTACAACTTTGACTGAATTGCATAATTATAATGTAGGGGCCACATTCGCAGGAGTAGAATAAGATGTGTTTTATTTTCATGTGACGTCAAAACGATGAGAAATCAAAATAATAGTGTCAACAAATTGTATTCTTTAAAAGTTAGGTTATCTGCGAGAAACAGGTATTTTTCATGGCATATTCCGTTTAGCAGCACTTATACGTAGGGTGAAACTTCTAAGTGCTTTATATATTGGACGTGGAGCAGAAAAGAAGAGACATTGCTTTATGTTGCTGAAAAGTGCGCATATGAAGTCGGCAGGGATTCGCGAATGAAATGAGAGGAACCAAGAAACTTCGTGCTCGTCCAGACATCCTCTCTTCTCCCACAGATGGAAAAGCAGAATGGCTTAGAGCTCACAGCTGTAACCCATCACTCACCTCCACAACTTTGTAATTGCGGCAGAAGGTAAAGTTTGGCACTCCTCTACTTACTGAGGTGCGAATTCGCCAGAGGATGGCTGCGAAGTGATAACAGTTTTATGTATGATGAGTTGTTTTGCTGTGTGTGCTAAAAATAATAGCGAACAGCTCCTTATATGGACACAGTTGCAATGCTGTTTTACTAAAGGCTTCTGATTCGCTCGCCTTTGTGCTACGACACGCCTCTTAGCCATCTTTACAGCTTGCAAACTTCACTGCTCCTGTCCCTCTAATTGTCTGACACTATCCCACCACAACTGACTCTGCGATCCTGCCAGCTCGCGGTGTTCACTGCGCGAGAGAATGCGTCATCGGTCACAGTCCTGAAAGTCGCTGTTTGGACAACCCTCTCCAGAAGCTCGGGCACTCAGCCAACCAGCCACGCCTCAACAAGCGACTCCCGCAGACCGTGGACCCTCAGAAGAAGGGTTCGAGATTACACGAGTCGACTCGACCGAACAGGTAGACAGCTAGATTCTGGAAATACCCGTAGAATACGTTCTGTGACTAGTGTAATAAAGGAGATGGATACCGCTTCAATGGAAGGCAGTAGTTGATGAAAGAGAATACTGCGTGTGTTGGAGAAGTATGTTGGCGATGAGGAGTGGAAGGAGAAATTAATTAGTAGAGAAATTAGGAAAGTAATGAGCGTGAGCAGTCATTTTCACAAATCTTCTACTGCATCGCACCATGGCCATGTACATACACCCCTCTCCGAGTTGTTGATGGTGTTTAATATTCGTTGTGTCTAAAAGAAATTGCTTATCAAAAAATCCTGGCCAGAAGCCCTGTGGAGCTTACTGAGAAATACCAAGTTTAAAGCAAAAATACATGGCGCAATATATATTTCGAGACGACATTAAAAAACACTTGCCAACTGACGGCTGGAGAGAGAGATATTACAACGACCAGTGTAAGCCCGTGACCGTCTTTTGCGTATCGTCGCGGTCCTTGAATAGGTCTAGTTTTTAGGATGAAAGATTGTAACTGGTTAACCTGATTTGACCAAATATAAACGTGACCTGTGCTTCAGGGTGAATAAAATCTCTTGAGCTTAAAGAACTCAGAAGCATTAATAGAGTTAGGTATTAAACACGAACACGGACGATAGCGCAATCGTGTAATTGCTTAAATACAATCTTGTATTTTACCTTTAAAGTTCAATGTGCAAAATTTGCTTCGAAACCATCGCGTTGATTTCTATTGAGACTGGGCAAACACTTATAATGTAATCTTTGCTCATAGTATCTGTAACGGACAGAAAACTTAATACTCGTTCCATATTATTAAACAGTTGAGCAACTCCGAAGAAATGAATCACCAGTATAATTGATTCGGTAATATATTTGGTTTGATGACAACTTAAAACAACCTAATAACTCACGTACAGCGAACATGAACAAAGACCACTAACGAAAGTGGTCAGTAAAATACTTAAAAGGCAAATAAACCATAACCCATAAACTTTGGTCGAGCTACAACATTAGTGAAAGGTTTAGTTCAATTGAAATTTATCCTAAGCCGGAATGGCAATTGGCATTCGTGGTTACAGAAGAGAACATGAGCAATTTAATTTTTTAAATTTTTTTTAAGGTGCTTTCATTATCAACATGTTACTGAGAAGCAGATTCACGTTTTTTCAGCCGCAAAACTTAGCAATATTTTTTCAGCTATGAGAGGCTACGAAAAACAAATCTTATGTATTATGACAATTGATTTGGTAGCATTTGCTTAGCTATGAAATTGTGGACACAACCTCGAATTTCTTCTAATGGTATCTCTGGTCGCTGTTTTGTCAGCGAAAGCTGACACGTGACATTGTTCTCCTGCCAATAGCTATCGGGGTAAGTAATGAGTGAGCTTAGGAAATTATATAGCAGATGGGCTGCGTGGACTAGTAATTTGGGGGAGGGGGGATATAGGATCTTTAAGGTTGAAGATGGTGCATGTATGTCTGCTACAGGGATACCATATCATGTCTATCCTGGCAGTACGTGCGAGGGAAAGATAACCATGCCCACAAGCGGGCGAGCACTCGATTTCTGATTCAAGTTAAACGGAAAATTTCGATTTGTAGTTACGGTAGAGACGGATGTTGGACAATGTATCGCAAACAGCGAAAGAATTTAAAGTGAATGTACGCATAGTACAAAAAGAGTTTTCTATGGAAATGCCTTTCAACTTTAAGGTTGCGAGACTATCCTGAAGTGGTAGCCATATGTAAGGCATCATGACATTGGATGAGGGCGTGTTAGTAAGAGGACATAGGCCCAAATACCTCTCTTTCCAGCCCTTAACTCGGATAAACAAATTGAGAGATATTTTGACTTAGTCGTGAATTAAAAACTCACTGTTCTTATAGAAATAATATTGAATTTAATTAATAACATTCATTGACCCAACATCTAATACACTTGCCATTCCACAAGCTATTTCAGTGTACAGTGTACAGAGCCCTTGAGCTGGCTATATACATACAACCACCTCCAAGCGGCACGATACGCACCACACACTGCCTCGCGCCCTGCTATGCTACAACAATCACAGCCCAGTTTCAAAGCTTGTTACACCACTTAGATAGCAGCACTATGCTACCTCAGCTGCTAAACAAACTACAGACTGGGAGCCCAACAATATTACGAATCAAGTTAAGGGGCGTCCATAAACTACGTGGCTAAATTCTGGCCTCCTGTGAAGTCCGCTTCCTCCCTATGTAGCCCGGCGTGACTTTTAACTCAATTCCGCCACCCTCCCCTCCTGCGTAGCACGTAGCTTTTTTCCCTTTTGATTCCAGAACACATTTTGTATTGTTTTCTCTTGTCAGTCTAACGTAAATTATATATGGTGATAAATTGATAATTAAATAACGGAAATAAATATTCTCAAGCTATTGTGTGTTCCGTACCGCGTTTCAAATGTGACAAATAATATGGATGGAAAGCTACGTGGCCTGGTTCGGAAACCCCCCTCCCACGTAGCCCAACCAACCCCTCCCCCACCTAGACCGTGCCACGTAGTTTATGGTCGCTCCCTTATGGTAAGGTGAGACCTTTTTTCTTATCTCTGCTGTTCTTTAAGGAATCAAAATGATGGGGAGAGATTTCTGTCGATCCCCTCCTCCCGGTGTGATTTCGCCGAACCCCCCCCCCCCCTCCCCCCTTCATTTCACCTCGCCAAATTAATGGACACCCCTTACAAGCATTCATAGTTATTCTGGATACTTATTACTAACAAATGCTTCTTAGTACAATAGTAATAATAAATCTATCTATAAAATGAAAACCGGGCATATTTGTGCCAAAAAAAATCGAAATCTACTGCGAATATTTCGATGGGGTTTTCACCGTTTTAAAGCTTAGAATCTCAACTCAGTTGTTTGACATGTCTTATGCTTCTACTTTACATAACGCCGGAACATTAAAGGAAATTCTGAACGTATGGTAAGGAATACCACAGATGGAACCGCTAGATGCAGCATGCTTCGCACTAAACTCACACTTACATTGTCTCTGACCATAGCCTTTAATGAAAGCAATACGATAACATGACAGTAATAACTATTTCGCACATTAAACAATCCTTGAAGTATTCTTTCCTTTAATTTGGGATATTCAATTTTTAAACGCCATAGATAGCCGTAAAAACAACAGAGATTTTCTTTAACCACGATATCTGGCAGCAGCCCTGCAACTATATTGTCTCTGGCCATCAGTGTTTGAATATAATCATTTATTTAACATAATATTATTCTGGATTCACTTGTGATATTTGTATAAAAGGCTGAATCTGCGGAGCTAAAGTATCTGGCGTTTCGAGCAAAACGTATATCCATTGTGAATTTCTAATATAATCTAGCGTTGTTCACTAATGTAGTAATGCAATTTCATGACCAAATTAATGAAGCTTGATACACATGGATCTTTTCGGACGAAGAAAATAGTGTACGGGCAAGTAAACTTCAACCCACCCGTTTCTTGGTAGGGGGCGAGCGAATCTAGGTTTGCTTTAATTTAGGACTGTTGATAATATATCGAAATATCGATATTATTTTTGAAAAATATCGATATTTATGAGTGATATTTTTTTGAACGATATATCGATATGTCGATACTGAAATCTGGATATTGGCTTCGATATTTTTTAAAAAAGTTATCATTTTTCGTTTGCTCTGAATGACATTATGTCCCTCAAATTTCTGTTACGCACAGAGATCAGCAATCTTAAGTAAATCTCACTACGTTTCTATAATTAATTTGGAAGTTATAGGTGCCAAGTTTACTCAGATGGTGACAACAGTGTAGGCAAGAAATCGCTAATCCAGCATGAATCGAACGTAAGCCTATTGTTTGAAATGAGCGTGCGTATTGTCTAGGGCACTCCAGTGTGTTATCAAAATAGTGTGAAATGTAAATAACAAATAGTTGCTAATATGCAAAAATTAGAGCTAGAAAAGTAAGACAACTAAGAATAAGCTATCAACATACAAAACTAAATGCAATACCACAAAAAATCTTATGAAAAAATGTTATCTATCTTGGCCATAATGCATGCTATGATACCTAAACTTCTACCTAAATAAATGACTCAACTGTATTGCTTATCAATCTTAAAAATACACAAAATAACATTTGCTTCTAACGTCGTTCGAATTTATAAATTTTAATGATTTTTATGAAAAATATGACACGCATAGCGGTTAAATTCTTTTTAAGAAGTCAACAATCATTATCACCGAGAGAAACCATTTGAAAGTGAAAATCTGATTATGAACAAAGTCACACGTCTGTTTATCAGTGGACAACCTTATTTTGATTTTATCATATTGCATTTATGAAAGTATCGATATATCGATACTTTTTTCCGATATATCGATAGCCGATATTGATACTTTTTAAAATATCGATATATCGAACATCCGATATTTATTAAAAAAAATATCAACAGCCCTACTTTAATTCCGAAAAAAGTTGGCGCGAATTTTAGGAATCTTTGTACAAATGTTTCTCATTGCGGGTAAATCTACGCTAACTATGCCGGGCAAGGCCGGGAAGTCCGCTAGTTAGTAATAAAAATGACAGAAGGATTAGTGAAAATGTTACATCGTCTATAAGAGATGATAGTGTTGAACGTTTTCTCGTCAGCAGATACGAGTATTGGCCGCTTGTTACGCCGTGTTAAGATGGACTTTTCGTGTTTTGCAGTTTGTCGACACTAGAGTCAGTCTCCCCGCGCCAATTTAATGGTTGTAAATTAGGATCCTTCTGCGCGAACGAGTCCTGTTGAAGCCGTCTCGTGAGGCTGTGCAGCTTTCTGTGAACGAGGTTAACCCCCAGGGTTTAAATGGCGGCCGTCAAAGGACTGCTAATTAGAGGCGGCGGGAGGACCAATCAGCGCTCAGCATAACCGCGGACACGCTCTCGGAACAAATAACAGGTTGCGGTAGTCCACCCGCTCCGTGCTGACGACACAACCGCAAGGTGGCCGTACAGGTGTAGGCGTCACCGTAGAAACTTCCCAGCAAAGCGAACTGGACTGGTTCTCGTTTTCTTTCCCGGTTTAACTGTGTTTTGTAAGGAGCGGATGAGTATATATGTTTAGCGTGGCGTGTTGTTTGTCGTCCGGATGAGTTATGAAACAACTAAATGCACGGAGCCCCTTCTTCAACATTGAGGCCTACTCTTCCGAAGGATTTTTTTTTTTTTTTTTTTTTATAAGGGCGCGTCGACGGCGAGGCCATTAGCGCCCTTCTTCCGAAGGACATTGATGGGACAGCCGAGTTTATCGTCCCCATCCAACGGACGAGTCACCGTCACCAGCATCGCATGCCCACACGCCATACACACGCACGACTCTGTCTGTAACCTCCCCCCCCCCCTCCTCTCTCTATTACTATGCTGCTGCTGTCCCTGCACTCAATTTCGACATTTCATCATCTTTTTTATTACCTCCCGTTTATTTCTCGGTTTCTTTGCTACAATTATCGCACTTCTTGCTCCCAAAGATTGTTCCCTCTAGAGACATATACTCACAAGAAATTTTAACGGGGTAAACTGGGGAGAGCTACAATGAAATTTAATTATTAGAATCAAGTTCCACATTTATTAAAGCTTTAACACATAGCACAACACTTTACCTATGAAAACTTCACGATCTAATTACTCGCTTCCTCTGAAAGCGATTTACTATCTGATTAGGGAGCGTACACAAACTACGTGGCTCGGTCCAAAGGGAGGGGGGAAGGGTTGGCTGGAAAGCTACGCTGGGCTACGTGGGGGGAGGGGGGGTTCCGAGCCAGCCCACGTAGCTTTTCATTCATAACATTTTTCACAGTTAAAATGAGGAACAGAACACACAACAGCATGTGAATATTTATTTCCCTCAGTTAATTATCTCTTTATGTAATTTACAATCGTCTGACAAGAGAAAACAGTACAAAATGTCTTCTGGAATCAAAAGTGGAAAAAGCTACGTGGAGGGAGGAGGGGTAGAGACAAAAGCCACGTAGAGCCATGTGTGTGTGTGTGGAGGGGGGGGGGGGAGGGAGGGGAGAGAGGGGAGGGAGGGGGGGCGTTTCACACGAGGCCAAAATGGTGCTACGTGGTTTATGGACGCTCCCTTAGCTTCCTAACTTTCAACATCTTGTTTACAACAACATTGGAGGGTTGAATGATAAATAATGCCTGCAAGGCCATAACTCGGGACTGAATGGCAATATTTTAATAAATCAAACACAGAAATAATCGATAGAATGTCTTCTTTAATTACCAATATTCACATAATCACCAGACAATTGGATACATTTCTGCCAACGATGAACCAGTTTTCTGAAGCCGTCACGCAAGAAGTCGACACTCTGTTTCCGCAACCACAGTCTCACAGTTCTCTCAACGTCTTCATCAGAAGCATAATGTTGTCCCCGCAGATCTTCTTTCATTATCGGGAACAGATGGAAGTCAGACGGTGCCAAATCTGGACAGTATGGAGGATGCCGTACGCTGGTGAGATTCAGTCTCTGAAGTTCTGCAGTGGTGGCCGTGAAGTGTGTGGTCTGGCATTGTCATGCTGCAGGAAAACATTTCTCTTTTCCTTTCGGACCCTTGTTAGCCGCCGTTTCAAAGTTTGCAGCGTTGTGATGTAACGCTCTGAATTTATTGTCCCCCGTTCAAGGACATCAACATCGATAACACCATTTTGCCTCCTAGAACACTGTTGACATGATTTTTCCGGCTGTTTTGAATTTCTTTTTCCGAGGCGAGTTTTTGTGTCACTATTCCACAGACTGGCGTTTCTGTACCCATGTTTCGTCTCCTGTCACAATTGAATGGAGAAAGGCATCACCTTCATTCTCGTAACGCGAGAGGAGTTCCTGGCAAATTTCAACTCTGTTCGCTTTCATTTCAGGCGTCAGCATCCGTGGTACCCATCGTGCACAGATCTTCCGATAGCCAAGCAAAGCAACAATGTGACCCACACGTTCTTGTGAAATGCCAATTATGCTTGCAATTTCTCTCTCAGTGATACGACGATCGTCCTGAATCAGACTGTCAACTTTTTGCTTGTGAAACTCGGTGGTTGCTGTCACAGGACGTCCAACTCTTTGTTTGTCATGCAAGTCAGATGTTCCCACCTCAACATCTTTAAACTTACTCGCTCAGCGACGCACAGTACTTACATCGACACAATCACCATAAACAGCTTGCATTCTTTGATGAATCTCCATTGGGGTGACACCTTCTGCTGTCAAGAATTCAATGACTGCACGTTGCTTGAATCGCATTGACCGACCGCCTGTGCAGGGTTCCATTCTTTACACTGTAACACTACAACCGTTCAATGCTAAAGCTTCCTGCCAACTGGAGCTGTAGAGGAGAGTCTACAGAACAAGCCAGTACCTGCCGCATACCAGTGCTATCATCTGTTGAGGAGTTATGAAGGTGGAGGCATTATTTATCATTCAACCCCTCGTATATTACTGTTATCCCCATGTTATGTGTGTGAGAAAGTATTACTTATCTTACTGGGCTCATGGCAAGCTGGTCGTCATGGCGCGGCTTCGCTACTGAACTACCGAGCTGAAACATTGAGATGTGACCGCACACATCGAGAGCGATTACACGTGCGTTAGGCCTCTTCCTACGTACGGCTAAAGAGATTTTTAAAGCCACCCAAGTATATGGTTTCACTTCAGTTCGGGTCTTGACAGAGCTACCACCCTCGAAAAACAAACCTGAGGGGCTCAGTATACCACCTCTGACTTATGGACCCCGCCACGCAAAAACCAGAGAGGTAAACCTACCTCTCCTCTAAAGGCGCGTTCCCACGATCCCTTGTAACGAAGACGAGACGGGACGAATACTCAACCACACGCCATGGGAACAGGGCCGCCTCTGCTAGTGGATACGAGACGCAGCTACCCACTCTTAGTCCGTAAACATCACAGGCGTGTGTAGTGGAGCGCTGTTGCCATCGATTTGCAGCAACGGTGCGCACCCCTTCTGTTGCTGTAAAGTGCTCTGTGCCAAACGACACTAGGCAACGTGGTGGGGAGGTGGCGGCGAGGTAAGCGAGGACTATTACCTGCGGCCCGCGGTCGTCCCTGCACTTCGGCTAATGAGGTCCCATCCCGTCTCACCTTCGTTACAAGGGATCGTGGGAACGCGCCTTTACAAGGACGAGTTTTCATTTTACAAGGTTGGTTGGCCGCACCTGCGTCATGGCGACTACAAGTCTGGTGATTGACGTCGCGGCGAACGGCCCACCAAAACTCATAATGGGTACTGAATAAGTTTCTCTTCGGAAAATGTTTTACTAACGCTTCACCTTATTGTATTGCCTTGCTCCTCTCTCTCCATATACCAAATGTTGCTATTCATTAATTCTTAATACGAAAGCTTACAGTTCTCTAGTAAGTTCCGTTTATCTCCATAGTTTTTAAGTTATCACCTCATTAATATTATTCATTTTTGTCGTACCGATCAACCCTATTTCATTACTATTCCCGTGACGTTACATGGCGCACAATCTGGTGACTATGAATCGTGCACCACCACCTCTGCTACCCTGCCGGCCAAGTCGACCACCAGGACTGGAACCGGCTGACCCCGTGTCAGCACATGACTCAACGGGGCGCACGAATGTCGACATCAGCCACAAACAGATATTCTCCACACGTTCGACAAATTGATTTTAGGCGCAGAATACTTTCGCTGAAGATATACTGGCAAAGTCCATTGAACTGACTGTGGATTACATAGAAAACTAAAGAAACAACTCCGTCCATTGCAATCGGAGAAATGTTCACCTTGTTTTCATATCGCTGTAATATGCAATAGACTCTTGCAAAATAGCCAACAAACATTATCGAATAAAAACAGAAACGAAGTGCTAAATAATTTATCAGAAATACTGAAATAATTTATAATCATATTCGTAAAGTGCAAGAGTAAATGTGTAGTGAAATTCCACTCAGAGAGTTTGGTATGAAAAAATAAGAAATCGTGGAATTGGAAATCAGAAAAATTGTCATCGGGACACATCAGATCCCAAACAAATCGTGTGTGTATTGCAAGAGTATCACCAACATCCTTAAACAGGCCCGCGAATCAATATCTTGCTGACATATTCTGGAAACAAATTTTCGCCTCTTTCGTAATTATTTTTCTCGCTAATGGGATTGCTGCCGGAATTAATTTGTTCCAGAAGGCGGTTAATGAGTTCGTTTACTTATGTAACAAGTGTTTTAATTCGGCGAAGCAGCCGCCCGGAATCAACAGGTCTCTCCAAGCAGCTCCTGTTGCTTGCTTTTCATTTGCTGCGATCTCGTGACAAACAAATAATAAATGAAATGGAAAACTACTTCTGTAATATTACTAACCAGAAAAATGTGAAATTTCCTCTGAGCAGCTTAGTTTTTGTTTTCTTTCTAGGAGTTTGTGTATTTATGGTTTACAGTCTGATAGAATTTCAGTAAAAATCTCTGAAATACTTCCTCACTGTTTTTTACTCATGCTTTGTTCGTCTAACAGAAAAAAATTCATAAACTTGTTTCAAGTCCCATCTTTCCGTATTTCTTCCACCAGTTTATTGTATCCACTTACGAATGTTGAGGTATCTTCCCCGAAAACCTACTTTTTCACATCCGCCATTTAAAAAAATCGAAAAAAGAACTCGTTCTTAACCACGGCAGTAATAAGGATGTTCGATGTCATTGTGTTTTCCTCCTTCTAAAGGCATATTTTAGTTTGATATATGAAGGTTCCTGTGTGTTTTGTTTACAGAACTGCTTAACCTATGCAAAAAAAAATTCATCTCAATCACAGTCTCCATTTCCAGTCCATATTAGAGGTGTAACGGAATCGAAACTACGGAAGCGGATGTTATATTTGGATATTTGCGGAAACGGAAGCGGAAGCAGAAGTGTTTGAAAATTTATATTTAATGAATGTGGCAAGCGAACTAATGTTTATTTTAATAATCAAACCAAATCAAACAGTAACTGACTTTTAATTAAGAAATAGTATTTTTCTAAGTACTTAATTAATATTCGAAATTTAAAACTGGCAACTTATATTATAAAAACAAAAGGTTAGCTGCCTTTTATCCTTTTAAACTACTTCTTCTTACATCATAAAGTAAGGCTACTCCGCTGAACAACTGTTCGCTGGCGACACTGCTAGGTGGAGCTGACAAACCTGCGAACTGATGGTAACAACATGGAAAATTTGTGAGCGTTCATTTGGCACCACTAAAAGGAGCTTCTTTTAATGGAAGTCTTTTTTCTTTGTTGTAGTCCTGTAACACTTGTTTTGCCTTCGTTACGGGTTCTAATTGGTAACAAGGATCATCATCCTCGATATCACTAGAGTTTAAAATAGATTCTAATATCACCAATGAATGTTGTGGAAATGCCTTACTTGTCGAAGGCTGAGATTCTGCGAACTTGCGATAGGTTCATTTTCTTAGGATCAGAAGGACAGTATTCATCTTGATCGATCATCTCTTCTTCTTAATTTTTTTAGTCATAATTCGAATTAACTGATTTTATACCTCCTGCTTGGTAATCTCATTAAAGAATTTCGTCTTATATCGTGGATCAAAATATGTAGAAATAGTGCATAAAATTTTTTTGTTCAAATCAATGAATCTGGAATTTAATTCATTTGTAATTTTTTAAATTTTTTGAATTCATTTGAAGTGTCAGGTTTTACGTCCTCCGCTTGCAAAGTACTAACAATAACTTGTACAAGTGGTATAACGGACGAAATCATTCCTTGAGAACTGCTGAACTCGCTGGTGACTTCCTCATAGGGCCTGAATATTTTTACATACTTTTCAACGTTTACCCAATCATCTGGAGTGGTTGTGGCAATTTTCTCTTGGCTGAGGTACAACACAATTGAGTCTTTAATTTTCATAAAACTCTATATAAAATGTACTGTTCCACCTGAAAAAATAACATTATATAAATATTTAAATTAAATACTTCGTAAGGAAGGGTATGAATTGGATTACTGACGTAGTAGCACTATCTTGTATTGCAGATAGTGCAGGTTGATTTAGCGTTTCCGTTTGTATTTTTCTCAATGTTTCTTGGGTTATTAAAGAATGATTAAAATGTGCGTTGCAATTCTATTTAGTTTTAATACCAGCTGCTCTAACCATTCCTCTGTCTGTGTAACAGATTTGATGCAGCGCTGCAGTTTGTGGAGGCCGCAATCAAAAATCTTGAATGTCTGACAACAGCATTGCTTTAATCATATTAGAACCTCGATCACTTACTATGCAATGAACTGCATCAGTTTTTATGCCCCCAGCCTTGAAAAAGACTGAATTTGGACGAAATAGCTTCTCCCGTATGTCGTCCTTCCATAACTTCACATTTCAAAACGATAGTCATTTTCCGAAAATCAGTGGAGATCCCGTATGCGGTCAAAGCAAGTAAAGAAATGCCACAACTCATCTCCGACCAGATATCACTTGTGAAGGATATGTTTCGAAATCTCCTATTAAAGGTTTTATTTTACTTGCTGCTAGATTGTACAAATCATCAGTAGATATAAATTGTCTGTGCGCTGCCAAAAAGGGTATTATCTCTGGTTTCAAGTGCCCACTTGACTAGCCACTTGACATGTATCATCTCTGGTTCTATTGTTCTCTCCCACTTGACTAACCACTTGACATGAGGGCCACTTGACTTGAGGGCCACTTGACTAACCCCAGTTTCACCTCTATGTTCTCCCCCCTCCCACCTGTCAATCATGGCCACTTGACTAACCACTTGAAGGCCACTTGAGTGACCCAGGTGTGTCCCCCACTGTCCAATCATGACCACTTGGACTAACCACTTGACTCGAGGGCCACTTGACTAACCACTTGACATGAGGGCCACTTGACTAACCTCAGTTACACCCCTATTGTCCTTGACCACGCCCCCTCTAGCCGCACCAGGTGTGACGCAGCCGTTGCCAGACCACTTGAGCGAGCAACTGGACTTTCGGACAGATGTCGACATGCCGCTCCTTTTTCGAACGAGGAATTCCGCGGAGGTATTTACCAGTGCGTGCCGAGGCAAATAACAGGTACATGCCGAGTGCGTCCATTAACTACGTAAGTACATTTTGGCCGAGTACCGACCAAACCACTTGAGCGAGCCCAACCGCACCAGGTGTGTACTCTGCTGCTTTGTCGTTCTGTGAGGTATGAGAATTCTGCGGTATGAACAGAGAAGTTCACCGGAATAGCATTGCCATGCTCGAAGCTTGTGGACTATGCGTTTCTACCGAGAGTGGTGGTGTAACGGTTAGCGTTTCTCGCCTCGCATTCGGGGGACGCCGGTTCGAACCCCCGTCCGGGCATCCAGATTTGGGTTTTCCATGGTTCCCAAATCACTCCAGGCAAATGCCAAGTGCTTCCTTCAAAAGACCATGGCCGAATTCCTTCCCATTCCTTGCTCCCATCCTTGCCCCGCATCCTTTCCCGTCTCTAAAGACCTCGCTGTTGAGAGACGTAAAGCAGTTAAAAAAAATACGCGTTTCTGCCGCTAGGCGTTTATGGCGCAACTCATTTGCAGTACAGTGCCGCGTGTGTTGCCGACCTGGCTTCTGTCAATCTGTTTCTGCCAGCGCTGTTTTGTTATTGTTTCGTTTTTTGGTGATGTAAGTTTAAGTGAGTAACGTGCAGCTGAGAAACTTTGTTTTCTAATGAGATAAAATGCTGCTGAAACTCGGTTCACTAGGCTTAAAAATAGTGACATGTTGGTTGATGACAAACCTCGTTCTGCACGTCCATCAAATGTACGAATCGACGAAATGTTGAAAAAAAATTCCAGAGCTTTTGCTCTTTGACCGTCGACAGACAATTTATCAACTGTCAGAAATTAGGATTTAAACCAATGAGGTTTCTTTCTTAAGTTATGAATTAATGTCTTTAAACATACGACGAACGAGAATATGGATACTCAGACGGGATTCGAACCAGCGATCGTTGTTTGACGGCATTCAATGGACGGGAATAAGCAATATACTTTATATTGAGCGCTTAATAAAATGCGATTTAAACCAATGAGGTTTCTTTCTTAAGTTAGGAATTAATGTCTTTAAACATACGACGAAAACACATTTCTGAAAGCTCATTTAACGTAATATTAAGCACGTCATTTCTACCCCAATCACACTAAGTACGATGATAAAATTTATACAGCGTTGATTGTAAAAAACTGAGCTTTCTATTTATCTAAAAATACTTTTTAAAAAACTTCTATTTCTGATAGTTGATTACAAATTTCGTTCGCTGAGCCAGAGGTTGGTGCCCTAAAGAGGGGTCGAGTCTAACACAATGCTTCCTTTTGTGATCGCCACTCGAACGCAACAGCTGCTCAGCCTACAACTCAACTTCATTTCGCGTAATATTAAGCTTTTAATTTCTACTCTTGATATAACGCGAGAAAAAAAATGTTTATATCGTGATAATTCTATGAAAATAACCTTTCCAATTAAACTATAATATTTTTTAAAAAACTTGTACTTCCGATAGCTGATCTTAAATTTGGGCTTCTGAGCCACGCTTTGTATTGCTGTGGGGGGTGAGGTTTCTATAGCGTATGTGGCGTTACTGCTGGACGTTTTAATATTCCAAAAAAAAAAAAAAATACGAGGCGGTGGGGCGGCGGGCTTGGCCACGCTGTCTACACACACACATCGCGTTAAATGCGCGGTCATAGCGTGCCAGTATGTCGTTACACATTGGACGGGGATAAGAACCAGAGCCCTCCTAGATGCGTGGTCAGAGCGTACCAGTATGGCGTTACGCATCGTCGTCATTAGAGGCGAGGAACGTTTCTACCGAGAGTGGTGGTGTAACGGTTAGCGTTCTCGCCTCGCATTCGGGAGGACGGCGGTTCGAATCCCCGTCCGGGCATCCAGATTTGGGTTTTCCATGGTTTCCCAAATCACTCCAGGCAAATGCCAAAGACAAAACTCGTCAAGAACACAGGCAAGATATGAATGGCAGGCCCCCGGTTCGAAATTCCGTATCGGTGGTGGATACTCATAGGCATGTAACCAGACATAGCTTACTGTGAAGTATTCAAGGTTCCGCTGCGTGAACGCTACTTCGTTGTTTGCAGAGTTTAATTTTCTAAACAGCCGCTCACTCTTAGCGCGCACAATTAAAAGTGAAGTACTTTAAGCTTCTGGTTGAAACCTTACCAAAGGAGATATATTGGAGATAGGGTGGCTAGTTCCTTCCATCCTTATCTTACTTAAGGGCACCTGCAGTTTAACGTAGAAAAATTTGGGTTTTCCATGGTTTCCCAA
>JARYHS010011408.1:3792513-3895943 GCA_031002005.1 Vandiemenella viatica | reverse complement strand
TTTTGTTTTTCAAGGTTTTTTTTTTTTTTTTTTTTTTTTTTTTTTTTTTTTTTTTTTAAATGGGCAATTTTTGTATTTGGCTTCTCGAAAACGGCTCTAAGCTCATTATGAAGAAGGTTCAGGTACCAGTAAGCCTACAGATGTTAGTTAAGCTTCTCTTTGGTTAACTGTGCACCTGAAAACGCCTAAGAAGCCTTCAAGCCTTTTACTTTAATAAAACTTTACTCGAAATCTTGGATATTGAACAGAAATCGAAAGATGCCGAGAGTAGATCGGTCACCCAGGTATTGTATAGTAATGTTAACAAACACATTAAATTTAACTTCATCCCTGTTCTTGTTTCGGAAGTTGCTTGTGTATATAATTCACAGTTTTTTTGTTTGCTCACTGATGATTTTTGGAACTCTATATGAAGAGATTAGCAGAAGACAGTAAGGGTTGGAGAATTGGATCAAACCAGTCGACAAACTGATGGAAAAAAAACTTTTACTACCGAAATATAAGATAAGTATAAAATAGGTGAATTTATACCTATTTATCCCGTACATACACAAAACAATCGCTCCGCTGTCTCAGCTGGTTGCGGCGCCGTGATGGTGTCTGGCGCTGACACGGGGTTAGCTGGTTCCAGTCCTGGTGGTGGACATGGCCGGCAGGGTAGCAGAGGTGGTGATGTAGAATTCCTAACCACCAGATAGTGCGCCGAAGGTCTGAGTTGAATCTCTCCGCAATGCGTAGGGAGTGTTGATGGGGACGATAAGCCTGGCGGCCTCATTACTGTGTTTCAGAAGAGTAGGCGTGAATGGACAGGCACTGGGAATCACCCTCTCCCTTCTTCAGTTCGTACGAGACAGACAACACACTATCACAGTCTCACACTCTCGCAACAATACTTACCAAACACTGTAGCAGTGGGGAAAACAACTCAGTTCATCTTCCCAGAAGATGGTGAAGAAGAAATATTTACGTTGTAGACGGCGTACGCGGGAAATGAATGATAGCTGTGTTGGTGGAGCGTGCAACACATATGATGGTGCTTACTGTATTGGTGATCGAGTTGAGCTGGTCGTTGTTTTCAGAGATCCTGGGTGAAGTGGACCGTGAGGTACTCAGTCACCACGGACTATGCAGAGTCCTTGGACCCGATCACTTCAGATCCAACACATCGCTGTCGCTTGACGCAGTTCGTTGAGTAATGTGCAAGTATACGAAGCAAAGTTGGCAGAGTTGTTGGCAGAGTCTCTTTGGTTGGCTCTAGACTTGGTCCTGCATCCTGACAGTATGGACTAAGCCCGTGGCAGCAGACATTGCCTCTCGGCAGGGGTTCTGCCTCACACACAAGATGAGCGCTCAATACGGGTTTGACACACGTTCAACAGTAGAATGCATGAGTGTGGAGTCTGGTTTGTCTTGTTGTTTGTGTGACTGTGTATTGTGCGTGTGCTGTGTATGTTTTTCGTGCCTTTTGTATGTGTGTTTGTTCTCTGTATGTCTCCTTTGTGTGAGAGAGATTGGCGTGTGTGTTTTTCTGTGCGTCATTTTAGTATTCATGGTCGGGTGTCTTTTTAGTGTGCGTTATGTACATGTTTTGCATGACTTTTTACGTGCGTGTACTTTGAGCGTATGTTTACGTGCTTTTGTGTGTTTGTTTTACTTGTGTCTTATGATTTTGCGTTTTCCATTTAGTGTGTGGTTAGCTACCTGCGGCCGCCGTAGCTGGATTAACGACGTGTTGAGTGACACACATTCGCCACTACTTGTGACGAGAAACGAATGATGTACAGCGACTCTGCAGCCAAACACTGCCCCAGAATTCCCTGCGTCTCAGTCATTCCATCTAGGACTATACATCATGTCGTAGGGTCGCGAGAAGGTTGGCTACGAACAACGGGAAGGAATTCGGCCGGAGTGACTGTGGACGGTCGTCATCCAGTCCGCCTGGTGACCACAGTGTTCGTGCGATCTCCTCACACTTTCGGCTTCACGAGCTAAAGACGCGTGGAGTAACATGCCACGACCTGCACATGTCGGCTGGAACGAACCAATGCACGACCACGCCAGCTGGTCCAGGGAACAAGTTTTCCTCTGTCTTTCAGTGCATTACAACGGTCGTCAATAAACTCGGGTACTCCCGGGGACGGATCCTAGCGCCTATAAAGCGGCAGCTGGTGGGGCCTTGTGCTGATCCTACGTCATACATGTTTAACCTGAGAGAAATGGGTACGTTGGCCTTGAACCTGTCTGCGGTTTTGATACTCAGCCACACTGCGGTTTTGATGTAATGATGGAGACGTCGACAGTACCAACGTCCTGGTGGGCCAAAGCAATCGTAGGGCCGCAGTTTTCAGCTCCACCTTACCGTTACGAGCGAAGCAATCCCAAATGTGCTGCACGAGGAAACGGTCCTCACGGAGGACCCATCAGGGCTGTCTCTGGAGGCGCCGCTCAAGGCAGTAAAATCCCCGCCAATCCGCGAAGCGCTTTTCAGCATTTTCCAATTACTGGCAAAGTCCCAACGGCCAACGTCGAATGGCTTCCGATAAGCGATCTGCGGGAGACGTTCCGTCTGCCAGGGAACGATCGGGATTCCTCTTAAAAAGCAGCTCATAAGTTGACGACGCGGGGTGAAGGTAGTTTAAGTACAATAGTACTATACCAGACACCAGCGGGCGCTTCCAGAACAATCTCCTC
The DNA here is from genome assembly GCA_031002005.1 of Vandiemenella viatica. Classification (NCBI taxonomy): domain Eukaryota; kingdom Metazoa; phylum Arthropoda; class Insecta; order Orthoptera; family Morabidae; genus Vandiemenella; species Vandiemenella viatica. The sequence continues at coordinate 3,893,252 of JARYHS010011408.1, read as the reverse complement.
GCTACACCTCTCTAGGTATAATAAAAGATGTGCGAAAGTGGGGTCTACATACGAAAAAGAATTTAAATATGATGAATGAAGTGCTTTAAAGGTAATAGTGAGAGGAAGACCGTACAGCTTGGAATATTCGCCTCACTCCCTGTCTATATATATATAGACGACCAGGGCTCGATAAAGCCGAGTATTTTTCTTCGAAGCTCAACGGCTCCGCAGGCCCACTCAGCCTGCCATCAATTCAGTACCGTGGGGTAAACTCCGCGGGAAAGTAAAGAAAAATAGCCGGACAGTGTTGCTGACCACGGCAAGTCCACTCGAGTGCCTACGGTCAGGAAATAGGAATGCGGTGCTCTACCTCCGCTAATCCTGCGGCAACACGACTTGACAGCTGTGAAACCCAGTGCCTCTACCCATTCAGGTATCCAAGATAACAACGCCTCAGCACTCGACTGCTTCGACACGTGTGTCCTAAGAGGTCCACACAGCTAACAATACTGTTAATTAGGATCACCACAAAAACATCTAGATTTAAAAAATCAAGGAATTTTTGCTAATAAATACCTTCATGCAGCGAGTTTTCACGGTACAGTGAATATGTTGAAGAAAATGTTTTTTCTTTTCCCCCTTGAGAACAAAGATGGTTAATAACATATTCGCGTCACCACTCAGCTGTGTAGCTGCTGTTGTAGCAGTATACTGTATTTACGTGAAAAATAAAGTATTCCATTTTCTCTTGTCACTGCAACACTCCTGGTTAAAGTATTAGTACTTACTTCTGTCAGTTTGAGCCATATGCAACACTTCTCAAACTGTATACATAAACATTTTGGTGTGCCGACCGATATTTCTTTGAATGCTTAATTTGCATTATGGGAGGTCAACCCCATTTATTTAAATAATTAGGCCCTTCTCTTCAAAATTACTTTAAAATCAAATAATAACACTTTACTATTCTTAATACCTTGATTTAATTTCATCAAATTAAACTACACAACCAAATTCACAGCTAACTTCTTACTATCCCCAGAGATTCTAGTCTATCTCTTGTTGAATGCAACGATATTATTATATATTTACCACAGTATTATACAAACTTCTGTCTGTGGAAGCCAGTTACATTTAAATATTTACATATTTTTTTACAAATTATTTATCATTACGAAATTAACACACACAAAAAAAGGAAATCAATTGAGAATTATAATTAACTACGGTATCTGAACCGTGTATAACAGATATGTTATATCACCAATAACGGTTAGTGGAAAACCAGCTAAACTTCATACTCTGGACGCATCGTGGAAGTAATAAAAAATGGACGTGGAACTTATAAAAACTATTGGCTACACCGTCTTTGCGGAAGTCGCGTGGTCTGCTTTCATAGCTACTGAATGAACGCGAAATGTCGCAGCATTTGCCTCGGTTCTCGCATTAAGCCTTCCTCAACCACAAGCTGGCACTGGCAGTGGGGAAATTATCTTTAGTATCTAGTCACGGGATAGAATAAATTACAAGGGAAGTTATGAATAATTTACGCAAAAAAATCTGAAAGAATTTGAAATTGGTGAAGGGCGTACAAGAAAAAGGAAAATGTTTGTGTACGGAAGTTGCCACTGGAGCAATGGCAATTAGATTAAATTAATTAAATATTCGTGTTGAACATGTCTGCATTCGTCATGAGTGAAGTAAACAGGGAACTGATACCGCTGTGATCTCTTTACATCACATCTATTGGTGTTGCGTTTAAGAGCCGTCAGTTCAGAATGAAAACTTCGGTGAGATTTCTCCAACCGCGTCCACCGCTTTAGTTGCTTGCGCTGTATTTATCATCGCATGTCAAGTGTACTGTAACCGGCAAAAGGCTGGAAATTTAATCATTTTACAAAAAAATCATTTTGGAGCATCGTTAATGATTTAAAGAAAGGAATCAACTGCTTTTAAAATATGTGTCTGTCTATATTATATTAAATTGGTTTGGTGGAGATGTGGGTGATAAGAATTTGATATTATGATTAATACGATTCTTGAATTTATAAATAATTCTGTGGGCAAGAATCTCACTGACTGCAGGGGGTTACAAGAAAATTGACAACTAATATTTATTTAGTCTTTTGGCAACTACACTGCTAGACATATTTACAGTTATCATTAATACAAATTAATGCAAAACATCAATGCAATGCCTAGACCTTATAATTAGCCAGCCGATCAACTGAAGGACACAATGATTGAATTTAACGTTATCTTGATTCAGGAATATCCAACTGAATTAAGCAATGCAATTAGCAAAATGGGAATGAAACATCGTGACAACAAACATCAGCAACTTGACATTGTGCACACACACAGTGAAATTCAGTCTCGGGCGCCATTGATAAAAGGAAGCGTTATAGATTTCGTGACAAGCAAGGAGCCTCCACAACACATAATGTTCTGCATAATATGCTGACTCTGCGTGTTGAGAGCTTAGATCCTAACCTCAAGGTCGTTTACGGGTCTCTTATTGTCTCGTGAAACAGACGGACTTTGGCCTGGCGTGGGAACACATTACCATCTAGTAGACAGTACGTGATGGGAGCGCCACAGCCTGTCACTGCGCAACATCGACCCACGACCAGCCGGGTCCGTTGTTGCAGCTTTGCAACCTGTAATGTCCAGCAACTGCTGTCATTAATGTTTCGTCGCCTCTCCATGTATTTGTGAGACATTTCGCCCAGCAGTTTTGTGAGACGGCGGAGGGTGGAATTCCTGTGTGGCGACAGGTTGACGGCGTGGCTGTGTCTTTTGTTTGTTTGACGCAGGTACAGATGGCGCCCCCGAAGGCTGGAGGGGTGCTGGTGGACATGCTGTAGCGAGGCACCTGGGGTGACACCCCGGATAGTACGCACGCGTGTATGTGTGGATGCGGACTCCAAATACGTGGAGGCATCATTTGTCGAGGTGTTTCCTTCATGTGCCTCCACGAGTGAACCCACCTCAGTTTGTGGTTGGCGTTGAAAGTATTTCTTCATCGTGAAGGAAACCTCAAGAGTGGCAATGCCGACAGCTTCCTGCAGTTACGATAAGTAAAAATTTCATATGAACATTTTTACCCAGTATACGCCCAAACTGAAGGAGTTTCTTGCTCTCCCTAGACGGGAACATTGTGTTTATTGTCTGTTTCCTTCCGTTCATTTTCTTTGTTGCTAAGTTAATTTTTTATGTAATGTTAAATAAACATGTTTTTTCCTCAGTGATTATATTTCTGAATTAATTATTTCTTTAAATTCTGCATTCGAGTTTCCTTTTTGTAATTAGCGTGTGTAGGCTCAATTTACATCCTATTAATGCAAACCAAAAATATTAAAAATACATTTTTATCAAATGAATCTTCCATATCACGCACAGAGAATGTAAATGTTTCTGGTCGTAAAGAGCCAAGACATTTCAAGGCAAGGATCGCCAGCAACAGCCTGAGGGGACTGTGCCACAGCACGGTGCAATCCAGAGTATCAGACCAGGTGTATCAGGCCGCGTGTCTGGCTAGAATGTCGTACTGTGTAGGACACGTTCCACTCCCGAATGTCGGACTGCCGCGAGGAAAACGATGACTCCTCCTTCTCGAAGCCGATGGAACATGCGATGCAGAAAATAGCCCCAATGTTATATTTCATTGGTGAGATACACTTGTGACGAGATAACGTGGTGCCACAGCACACTGCCACTTGCGAATGTCGGGCGCCAGGTCGGGAGAAGCTGTGCAGTGCCCCTGACCCCTGGGCGGTCGTAACGGGATGGGGTAGCTGTCTCGCCATTGTCTGTTCGGCGTCGCTCTGGCGGGGAGGATAACGGTATGCTTCCGGCACTCGCCTCGTGGCATCCACACCTTTGTTATAACCAGCATTATTTCACTCGCTTACTTGCATTGGCTCCTCTCATATAAGCAACCTTGAATATTAATAAAATCATTTAACAATTTTAATCGCCCGAGATCAGTGTCCGTAATCTACGACCTGAATAAATTATCACAATAAAATAATCTGAATAATGCATGTAACTGGAGTGTGGTGACATACGTCATACTACAGTATGAATAATCGGAGTCGACGAAAAAGCTGCTACTGCACCCCTTGATGGGGTCTGCCACAATACGCAGCCCCTGGACCGGGGGAAAAATAGGGCATTCTTCATTATTAATGTGAAGTCGGACAGATGAGAAAATTGAGATAAAAATGTCCGCAAAGTAGTTTGCATTTTTCGTTGATTACAGTTCACGCAAGATCTGACGGTTGGATTTGACGGAGTAGGCCTACAGCCCAGGGCTCAGTGAGTACATTCTGACGTGATGTGGAAATTCTGAGAAATTAAGATAGAAGTGTTTGTAAATTACTACTCACTTTTCGTTGAATTGGGTTGCCGGAAAGAATAGATGTACAACTTTGAGTGAATTGAATAATTATTATGTACGGGCCACATTCGCAGGAGTAGAATAAGATGTGTTTTATTTTCATGTGACGTCAAAACGATGAGAAATCAAAATAATAGTGTCAACAAATTGTATTCTTTAAAAGTTAGGTTATCTGCGAGAAACGGGTATTTTTCATGGCATATTCCGTTTAGCAGCACTTTTACGTAGGGTGAAACTTCTAAGTGCTTTATATATTGGACGTGGAGGTGAGGCTTCAAGGGAGCAGAAAAGAAGGGACATTGCTTTATGTTGCTGAAAAGTGCGCATATGAAGTCGGCAGGGATTCGCGAATGAAATGAGAGGAACCATGAATCCTCGTGCTCGTCCACGCATCCTCTCTTCTCCCACAGCTGGCAAAGCAGAATGGCTTAGTGCTCGCAGCTGTAACCCATCACTCACCTCCACAACTTTGTAATTGCGGCAGAAGGTAAAGTTTGGCACTCCTCTACTTATTGAGGTGCGAATTCGCCAGAGGATGGCTGCGAAGTGATAACAGTTTTATGTATGATGAGTTGTTTTGCTGTGTGTGCTAAAAATAATAGCGAACAGCTCCTTATATGGACACAGTTGCAATGCTGTTTTACTAAACACTTCTGATTCGCTCGCCTTTGTACTACCACACGCCTCTTAGCCATCTTCACAGCTTGCAAACTTCACTGCTCTGTCCCTCTAATTGTCTGACACTATCCCACCACAACTGACTCTGCGATCCTGCCAGCTCGCGGTGTTCGCAGCGCAAGAGAATGCGTCATCGGTCACTGCCCTGCAAGTCGCTGTTTGGACAACCCTCTCGAGAAGCTCGGGCACTCAGCCAATCAGCCACGCCTCAACAAGCGACTCCCGCAGACCCTGGACCCTCAAAGAAGGGTTCGAGATTATACGAGTCGGCTAGACCGAACAGGTAGACAGCTAGATTCTGGAAATACCCGTAGAATACGTTCTGTGACTAGCGTAATAAAGGAGATGGATACCGCTTCAATGGAAGGCAGTAGTTGATGAAAGAGAATACTGCGTGTGTTGGAGAAGTATGTTGACGATGAGGAGTAGAAGGAGAAATTAATTAGTAGAGAAATTAGGAAAGTAATGAGCGTGAGCAGTCATTTTCACAAATCTTCTACTGCATCGCACCATGGCCGTGTACACCCCTCTCCGAGTTGTTGATGGTGTTTAATATTAGTTGTGTCTAAAAGAAATTGCTTATCAAAAAATCCTGGCCGTTTACGTAACCAGAAGCCCTGTGGAGCTTACTGAGAAATACCAAGTTTAAAGCAAAAATACATGGCGCAATATATATTTCGAGACGACATTAAAAAACACTTGCCAACTGACGGCTGGAGAGAGAGATATTACGACCAGTGTAAGCCCGTGACCGTCTTTTGCGTATCGTCGCGGTCCTTGAATAGCTCTAGTTTCTAGGATGAAAGATGACAGGTTAACCTGATTTCACCAAATATGAACCTGACCTGTGTTTCAGGGTGAATAAAATCTCTTGAGCTTGAAGAACTCAGAAGCATTAATAGAGGTAGGTATTAAACACGAACACGGACGATAGCGTAATCATGTAATTGCTTAAATACAATCTCGTATTTTACCTTTAAAGTTCAATGTGCAAAATTTGCTTCGAAACCATCGCGTTGATTTCTATTGAGACTGGGCAAACACTTATAATGTAATCTTTGCTCATAGTATCTGTAACGGACAGAAAACTTAATACTCGTTCTATGTTATTAAACAGTTGAGCAACTCCGAAGAAATGAATCACCAGTATAATTGATTCGGTAATATATTTGGTTTGATGGCAACTTAAAACAACCTAATAACTCACGTACAGCGAACATGAACAAAGACCACTAACGAAAGTGGTCAGTAAAATACTTAAAAGGCAAATAAACCATAACCCATAAACTTTGGTCGAGCTACAACATTAGTGAAAGGTTTAGTTCAATTGAAATTTATCCTAAGCCGGAATGGCAATTGGCATTCGTGGTTACAGAAGAGACCATGAGCAATTTAATTTTTTAAATTTTTTTTAAGGTGCTTTCATTATCAACATGTTACTGAAAAGCAGATTCACGTTTTTTCAGCCGCAAAACTTAGCAATATTTTTTCAGCTATGAGAGGCTACGAAAAACAAATCTTATGTATTATGACAATTGATTTGGTAGCATTTGCTTAGCTATGAAATTGTGGACACAACCTCGAATTTCTTCTAATGGTATCTCTGGTCGCTCTTTTGTTAGCGAAAACTGACACGTGACATTGTTCTCCAGCCAATAGCTATCGGGGTAAGTAACGAGTGAGCTTAGGAAATTATATAGCAGATGTGCTGCGTGGACTAGTAATTTGGGGGAGGGGAGATATAGGATCTTTAAGGTTGAAGATGGTGCATGTATGTCTGCTACAGGGATACCACATCATGTCTATCCTCGCAGTACGTGCGAGGGAAGGATACCCACGCCCACAAGCGGGCGAGCACTCGATTTCTGATACAAGTTAAACGGAAAATTTCGATTTGTAGTTACGGTAGAGACGGATGTTGGACGATGTATCGCAAACAGCGAAAGAATTTAAAGTGAATGTACGCATAGTACAAAAAGAGTTTTCTATGGAAATGCCTTTCAACCTTAAGGTTGCGAGATTATCCTGAAGTGGTAGCCATATGTAAGGCATCATGACATTGGATGAGGGCGTGTTAGTAAGAGGACATAGGCCCAAATACCTCTCTTTCCAGCCCTTAACTCGGATAAACAAATTGAGAGATATTTTGACTTAGTCTTGAATTAAAAACTCACTGTTCTTATAGAAATAATATTGAATTTAATTAATAACATTCATTGACACAACTTCTAATACACTTGCCATTCCACAAGCTATTTCAGTGTACAGAGCCCTTGAGCTGGCTGTATACATACAACCACCTCCAAGCGGCACGATACGCACCGCACACTGCCTCGCGCCCTGCTATGCTACAACAATCACAGCCCAGTTTCAAAGCTTGTTACACGACTTAGATAGCAACACTATGCTACCTCAGCTGCTAAACAAACTACAGACTGGGAGCCCAACAATATTACGAATCAAGTTAAGGGGCGTCCATAAACTACGTGGCTAAACTCTGGCCTCCTGTGAAGTCCCCTTCCTCCCTATGTAGCCCGGCGTGACTTTTAACTCAATTCCGCCACCCTCCTATTAAGGTTCTTTGGTGGTTTAAGAACTGCATTAATTAATTAAAAAGTCCACCACTGCGGGTTATGTTTGAAGATGTCTGTTTTATTGTGATCCAAACAAGTCAGCGATATTCACAATTATAGTTACAATACAGAGATGCACAGTCGCAAACTCAACTGAATGATTGAAACTCTCTGTAACACTGAATACTGCCAACATAACTGACTTACTAACTGAACGAATAATGAATGAATGTCTCTGTCCAGGCGAACTGTTTATATAGAGTCTATCGAAATTACGAGAATTCTTCAAAGGCATCCGCCCGATATTTCTCGATCATTAACAATCACTCAAACAATCTAACATATTAAAAACAATCGGAATTAATACAAAATTAATTAACAACATTAAAAAATGATCAGAAATGGTAATTATAGATACTTAAATACAAAATTATTTACAGAAATCCTTTCAAACGGTAGAAAATTGTCCTGTAGACATCGTAACTTACAGTAATACATGGAATTACAAACTTTTAAGAAATTCTCTTGCACCATTCGGTTCTTAAACATATTAAATGGACTTTAAATAATTTTCTTACCTAAAACAATGTCTATATACACTGATTTACAAGAATTTACAAAATAAACATATGAAATCACTTTCAACCAAACATTAGCTCACTACAAATACTTCATACAGTACAATGCTATTCAAAATTCAGGTATTAGGGCTGTTACACTCCCCTCCTACGTAGCACGTAGCTTTTTTCCCTTTTGATTCCAGAACACATTTTGTATCGTTTTCTCTTGTCAGTCTAACGTAAATTACATATGGTGATAAATTGATAATTAAATAACGGAAATAAATATTCTCAAGCTATTGTGTGTTCTGTACCGCGTTTCAAATGTGAAAAATAATATGAATGGAAAGCTACGTGGCCTGGTTCGGAAACCCCCCTCCCCACGTAGCCCAACCAACCCCTCCCCCACCTAGACCGTGCCACGTAGTTTATGGTCGTTCCCTTATGGTAAGGTGAGACCTTTTTCTTTCTTTTTTTTAACTCTGCTGTTCTTTAAGGAATCAAAATGATGGCGAGAGATTTCTGTCGACCCCCCCCCCCCTTCATTTCACCTCGCCAAATTAATGGACGCCCCTTACAAACATTCGTAGTTATTCTGGATACTTATTACTAACAAATGCTTCTTAGTACAATAGTAATAATAAATCTATCTATAAAACGAAAACCGGGCATATTTGTGCCAAAAAAAAATCGAAATCTACTGCGAATGTTTCGATAGGGTTTTCACCGTTTTAAAGCTTAGAATCTCAACTCAGTTGTTTGACATGTCTTATGCTTCTACTTTACATAACCCGGAACATTAAAGGAAATTCTGAACGTATGGTGAGGAATACCACAGATGGAACCGCTAGATGCAGCATGCTTCGCACTAAACTCACACTTACATTGTCTCTGACCATAGCCCTTAATGAAAGCAATAAGGTAACTTTACAATAAGAACTATTTCGCACATTAAACAATCCTTGAAGTATTCTTTCCTTTAATTCGGGATATTCAATTTTTAAACGCCATAGATAGCCATAAAAACAACAGAGATTTTCTTTAACCACGATATCTGACAGTAGGCCTACAACTAGTTTGTCTCTGGCCATCAGTGTTTGAATATAATCATTTATTTAAAAATAATATTATTCTGAATTCAGTTTTGATATTTGTATAAAATGCTGAATCTGCGGAGATAAAGTATCTGGCGTTTCGAGAAAAACGTATATCCATTGTGAATTTCTAATATAATCTAGCGTTGTTCACTAATGTAGTAATGCAATTTCATGACCAAATTAATGAAGCTTGATACACATGGATCTTTTCGGACGAATGAAAATAGTGTACGGGCAAGTAAACTTCAACCCACCCGTTTCTTGGTAGGGGGCGAGTGAATCTAGGTTTGCTTTAATTTAGGACTGTTGATAATATATCGAAATATCGATATTATTTTTTAAAAATGTCGATATTTATGAGTGATATTTTTTTTGAACGATATATCGATATTTCGATACTGAAATCTGGATATCGGCTTCGATATTTTTTTTAAAAGTTATCATTTTTCGTTTGCTCTGAATGACATTATGTCCCTCAAATTTCTGTTACGCACAGAGATCAGCAATCTTAAGTAAATCTTACTACGTTTCTATAATTAATTTGGAAGTTATAGGTGCCAAGTTTACTCAGATCATGACAACAGTGTAGGCAAGAAATCGTTAATCCAGCATGAATCGAACGTAAGCCTATTGTTTGAAATGAGCGTGCGCATTGTCTAGGGCACTCCAGTGTGTTATCAAAATAGTGTGAAATGTAAGTAACAAATAGTTGCTAATATGCAAAAAATTAGAGCTAGAAAAGTAAGACAACTAAGAATAAGCTATCAACATGCAAAACTAAATGAAATACCACAAAAAATCTCATGAAAAAATGTTATCTAACTTGGCCATAATGCATGCTATGATACCTAAACTTCTACCTAAATAAATGACTCAACTGTATTGCTTATCAATCTTAAAAATACACAAAATAACATTTGCTTCTAACGTCGTTCGAATTTATAAATTTTATCGATTTTTATAAAAAATATGACACGCATAGCGGTTAAATTCTTTTTAAAAAATCAACAATCATTATCACCAAGAGAAACCATTTGAAAGTGAAAATCTGATTATGAACAAAGTCACACGTCTGTTTATCAGTGGACAACCTTATTTTGATTTTATCATATTGCATTTATGAAAGTATCGATATATCGATACTTTTTTCCGATATATCGACAGCCGATATTGATACTTTTTAAAATATCGATATATCGAACATCCGATATTTAAAAAAAATATCAACAGCCCTACTTTAATTCCGAAAAAAGTTAGCGCGAATTTTAGGAATCTTTGTACAAATGTTTCTCATTGCGGGTAAATCACCGCTAACTATGCCGGGCAAGGCCGGGAAGTCCGCTAGTTAGTAATAAAAATGACAGAAGGATTAGTGAAAATGTTACATCGTCTATAAGAGATCATAGTGTTGAACGTTTTCTCGTCAGCAGATACGAGTATTGGCCGCTTGTTACACCGTGTTAAGATGGACTTTTCGTGTTTTGCAGTTTGTCGACACTAGAGTCAGTCGTCCCGCGCCAATTTAATGGTTGAAAATTAGGATCCTTCTGCGCGAACGAAGCCGTCTCGTGAGGCTGTGCAGCTTTCTGTGAACGAGGTTAACCCCCAGGGTTTAAATGGCGGCCGTCAAAGCACTGCTAATTAGAGGCGGCGGGAGGACCAATCAGCGCTCAGCATAACCGCGGACACGCTCTTGGAACAAATAACAGGCTGCGGTAGTCCACCCGCTCCGTGCTGACGACACAACCGCACAGTGTGTAGAAACTTCCCAGCAAAGCGAACTGGACTGGTCCTCGTTTTCTTTCCCGGTTTAACTGTGTTTTGTAAGGAGCGGATGAGTGTATATGTTTAGCGTGGCGTGTTGTTTGTCGTCCGGATGAGTTATGAAACAACTAAATGCTCGGAGCCCCTTCTTCAACATTCAGACCTACTCTTCCGAAGGACATTGATGGCACAGCCGAGTTTATCGTCCCCATCCAACGGACGAGTCACCGTCAACAGCATCGCATGTCCACACGCCATACACACGCACGACTCTGGCTGTGACCTCCCCCCCCCCCTCTCCTCTCTATTACTATGCTGCTGCTGTCCCTGCACTCAACTTCGACATTTCATCATCTTCTTTATTACCTCCCGTTTATTTCTCGGTTTCTTTGCTACAATTATCGCATTTCTTGCTCCCAAAGATTGTTCCCTCTACAGACATATACTCACAAGAAATTTTAACGGGGTAAACTGGGGAGAACTACAATGAAATTTAATTATTAGAATCAAGTTCCACATTTATTAATGCTTTAACACATAGCACAACACTTTACCTATGAAAACTTCACGATCTAATTACTCGCTTCCTCTGAAAGCGATTTACTATCTGATTAGGGAGCGTGCACAAACTACGTGTCTCGGTCCAAGGGGAGGGGGAAGGGTTGGCTGGAAAGCTACGCTGGGCTACGTGGTGGGAGGGGGGTTCCGAGCCAGCCCACGTAGCTTTTCATTCATAACATTTTTCACAGTTAAAATGAGGAACAGACACACAACAGCATGTGAATATTTACTTCCCTCAGTTAATTATCTCCGTATGTAATTTACAATCGTCTGACAAGAGAAAACAGTACAAAATGTCTTCTGGAATCAAAATGGAAAAAAGCTACGTGGAGGGAGGAGGGGTAGAGACAAAAGCCACGTAGAGCCATGAGTGTGTGGGGGGGAGGGGGGGAGGGAGGGGGGAGGGAGGGGGGGGGGCGTTTCACATGAGGCCAAAATGGTGCTACGTGGTTTATGGACGCTCCCTTAGCTTCCTAACTTTCAACATCTTGTTTACAACAACATTGGAGGGTTGAAAGATAAATAATGCCTCCAAGGCCATAACTCGGGACTGAATGGGAATATTTTAATAAATCAAAAACAGAAATAATCCTTAGAATGTCTTCTTTAATTACCAATGTTCACTTTTCCAAACAATCACCAGACAATTGGATACCTTTCTGCCAACGATGAACCAGTTTTCTGAAGCCGTCACGTAAGAAGTCGACACTCTGTTGCCGCCAATACAGTCTCACAGTTCTCTCAATGTCTTCATCAGAAGCATATTGATGTCCCCGCAGATCTTCTTTCATTATCGGGAACAGATGGAAATCAGACGGTGCCAAATCTGGACTGTATGGAGAATGCCGTACGGTGGTGAGATTCAGTCTCTGAAGTTCTGCTCTGGTGGCCGTTTTGCTTCGCCGCTTCGCCATTATTTGCCCGTTCGTTTGGGCTGTGGTATTGAAGGTTGTTGTCTCTCGACATTTCCTTCTCATCGTTTATGATAGTTCACTTCTTTTCTATTGGTGCGTCGTCTAGTTGGCTGTTTTATTGTATCAGTGACAGTGGACGTTTATGGAAATCAATTTCTGTTGTATATGTACCTAGATTACTGATGAGTGGGTTGTTGTTTTTGTGTGCGGATCTGTAGAAGGTGGCTGCGCTTTCTTGAAACCTTTGCTGAATTGTTTGGAGACCTGTTGCTTCATGGAGGTCATGTGTTGGGAATCGTGATGGCAGATATAGGGCCCGTTTGAGGGCTCTGTTTTGTATGACCTGCAGTTTATGGATATTTGTCCTTGAAGCATACCCCCACACTGGGCATGCGTATTCAATGACTGGTCTTATTAAGCTGCAGTAAATTTTTACTCCAGTCGCTGGAGCCAAAGTACCGTCTCGGTTTAATAGTGGATACAGCTGTTGCAGTCTCGCGATGGCTTTTCTCTTTATTTCTTCTATGTGCGTGCGCCAAGTTAGTTTGGCATCTAACGTTACACCAAGATAGCGTGCGGTATTTTTCCATGGAATGGGCTGTCCCTGGAGCGTCACTTGCGGATGAACTGCCGTTTCTCTTTCCTCGTCGGTGTGCTAGCATGATGGCCTGCGTCTTTTCTGGGTTGATGGCTATACGCCATCGTCTTGCCCAGGCCTCAATCTTATCCAGCGCTTGTTGCAGGCGATGTGTGGCGAGTTCCCTTTTTTTGCTGCTGGAGAAAACTGCCGTGTCGTCGGCATACTGAGCTGTTTTGACACCTGCCGTTTCCGGGATATCCGATGTATACAGTGAGTATAACACCGGTCCCAGAACCGATCCTTGAGGCACTCCGGCGTTTGTTTTTCTTCTCGAGGAGAGAGCTGTCCCTACCCTCACCCTGAACGATCTTCCCCGCAGGTACGATTCTAGCAGCTGTACGTATGGCCCGGGGAATCCCAGCTCAAACAGCTTGCATAGCAGCCCGGAGTGCCATACGGAGTCGAAGGCCTTAGCTATGTCAAGAAGCACTAGTCCACAGAAGTTCCGGTGATTGAAAGCCTTAGTCGCCTTCCTCGACCACTCGTAGGAGTTGGTGGGTGGTAGAGTGCTCCCGGCGAAACCCCATCTGATGGTTTGGGATGAGATTTCCTTCATCGATGATCTTGTTCATCCTTGTAAGCAGTATTCTTTCGAATATTTTACTAACCGATGGAAGCAGGACTAATAGGACGGTAGTGCTGGGGAAATACAGGGTCCTTGCCGGACTTGTGTATCCCAACGACTATTGCCTATTTCCAGCATTTTGGGAAGGTCCTCGTTCTTGGAATGGTGTTGAAAACTTCAACCAAGTATGAAAGAGCTTCCAACGGTAGGTGCTTTATGAGGAGTTATTTATTTATTCTATCTATTCCTGGTGCTTTATTGGGATGAAGTCTCTTGATGCAGTTTTTGATTTCTGAGACGTCAACTTCTGGGATGTGCTGTGCATCGTCGGTGGCGGCTGCCTCCTTGTAGGTTCTCAGTCTCCGCCTAATTTCAGTCACCGGCTCTTCGTCTATGTCCATATCTAAGGGGGAGAAATGCTTCTCAAAGTTGTCTGCAAGAGCATCCGCCTTCTCCTGCGGGAGGTAGACTAACCCCCTTTCTCCGTGGAGCGGAGGAAGTCTTTGCTTCCGCTTCGTAAGTCTCCTTGTCTGTATCCACAGGGAGTCCTCATTGGGCCGTATCATTGAAACTCTGGCCTCCCATTCCTTATTTCTATGTTATGTGAGGGCTGCTTTTAATTCCTTTTGAAGTCTATTAAGCAGGCTTTTGGTGTTTCGATTCCTCGTTAGCTTCCACTCTTTATGACCCGGTTCTTGTTCCGGATCATGGTCAGAAGCTGAGGTGGAAGCTGTTGCATTGCATGGTTGTTGGTTTGTTTTGAAGGGATGGCGGCTCCCGATGCTTCCTTCACGATTGTTTCAAAGAACTTCAGGCTCTCCTCCACATTTTCGTGATGTCTTGTTTCGAAGGCGTGGGCGATGATCTGTCGGTATTTGTCCCAGTTGGCGTGTTTGTAATCCGGAACAGTTTGCTGTTCAAGCTGCTATGGTCCTACCGCTATCTCGAAGAGTACAGGACAATGATCGGACGACAGCTGGTTGATGGTGGTGGCTGCTAGGTATCCTGTGATGCCTCTACTGATGCAAATGTCCAAGACGTCGGGACGTCTTCCATTCGCCGGGTAGTGAGTAGGCTCTTCTTGGGCAGTTACATTCATATTTAGCCTTTCTGCCAGTCTCCTTAGCTGTCTTCCTGAACTGTTACACGCTCGACTGTTCCAATCAGTGTGTTTACAGTTCAGATCGCCACCTATGATCAGCCTGCCCCTTATGCTGGCCAGGTTGTTGATGTCTTCATCTTGTAACTGCGCTCGTGGTGGACGATAGGCTGATACTACAGTGATTTTTTCCATTCGCGGTGACTACTTCGACTCCCACCACTTCAAGTTGGTTCATTGGCGGGAGAGGCACTTGGTTGTGTTGGATTCCCCGTTTAATATATATAGCTACGCCACCGCCTGCTGTTGGTTGGTCATAGCAGTAGCAGTGGTAATTTGGTATTGCTACTCGGATGCCTGGTTTCAGATGGGTCTCAGACACCAAGCAGTGTCCACTCCTTGTTCATGTATAAACTGTCTGAACTCAGTTGACTGGTTGTAGATACCATTTGAGTTCCTCACACAAAACGCGATTCCATGTATAGGAGGAGCTCTATCTATTATGTTCTTGGGTAGTGCTGGTGGTTGCAGCTAGAGCTGACGTAACTGCTGCCTGTATGTTCATTGGCAAGCGATTTAGCATCTCTATAATGTTAAGCATCATTTTCATCATGGTGTCCATCATTCCAGACAATTTGTCCATGAGACCATGCACCAGGCTATCAGCTGCTCCTTGTTTACTTGGCTGGTTGGAAGGGTCAGGTAGGGTGCCAACCGTTTCAGCTCGATCCGCAGTCAGGTTACTTTTCCTATTTGCCTTTGGTGTTTCGGCGTGGTTGGCGACATGGTTTGCACAGGTGTCCGCATATGTGCTCCCATTCACATCACTAGTTGGGTGTCTCTTATTGTTCTTCTCACGTTTGGGGTTCTGCTTTTTCTGAGTCTGACGTGGGTCTTGTTTCTTGTTAATGTCATTTGGTTCTTCTTCTTGCTGGCCAGCCGTTGGCGGGATCTCGTGTTGATTTCTCCCTTGCCGTTTCTTTCGGCGTTGGAGAATTTTGTCTTGTTCCGCGGGAAATCCTCTTTGTCGATCGCGGGCTTTCTTGTACGCCTGGCATCCTTTGTAGCTTGCGACGTGGTTTCCACCGCAGTTGGAGCATTTCGCCGTGTCACGTCCTCTCTGCGCTGTACATTGGTTGGAATCATGTTTACCAGCGCACTTGACACAAACTGGTGTCATTTTGCAATTCATTGCCATGTGCCCTTAGAGCTGGCAATTGTAGCATTGAGGTGGTCCAGGTGATGAGCGGAGTTTTTCTGTAGTTACTTTGAGGTGGCATATTGTCTCTAACTTGAAGATCTCTCTATTTTCTAGTGTGTCCGGCAAGACGGCGAGGAAAAGGGACATTGCTACGTTGCTGCCCGGCCTCCTTAGTTGAGCTACTGTCTGGACGTTGAATCATATCCCCTTTAGCTCCTCCTTCAGATCGCTGGCTGGAAGTGTTCTGGGTATTCCTCTGAATACCACTTTCAGCAGGGGTAAGGCCCCTGTTGGAAATGTGTAGTATGGGGTGCCCTTTTGCAGCAGCATCTCGGTGACCGCTGAGTAGTCGGCCACCGTAGTAAAAGTAAACTTGATTTTGTCCCCTCCTGCAGACTTGGCTGCGAAGGGGTCCTTGACGACGGCTTCCACTTGGTCGTGCAGCGTCTTGAAATTTTCTTCATATTGGACCACTATAGGTGGAATATGGGCCGATCTCTTAGCTGGCGGGGTTGGTGATTCCTCAGTCTGCAGGGGCTGGAATGGATTGTTGGTTTCCATTACAAGCTCCGGGTCCAGTGCGGGTGGCGGCTTTGCTGTGCGGCGGGGTGTTATAAATCCTTCCGCGTCTGGTTGCTGCGCTTTGCGTCGGTTTCCTCCGCTTGCGGCAGCAGTCGTCTGCTTGGGGGTATTTGCTTTTTTGAAGTTTGTCTGCGGTGGTGTATAGGGCGTCTGGAATGGGAATGTTGCGGCCGAGTACTCGGTCGTCCCCTTCTTCTTCTTGTTCGCTTTCTTCTCTTTGCTGGCTGTAGCACTGGAAAGTTGTTGTACGGGCACGCTGACTTTCGAACCACTTGCGCGTTGTTCGTTCCTCGGTTGCTTTACTTTCCCCGCTGTGATCGGAGAAGTTCTTCACTTCGAAGCGCGGGGGTCTACTGATCCGTGGGCAGGCTGGTTCGTCGTGAGCGTTATCCTTACAATTCCGTCGGGGTCCACCCTCAAGTCCTGTGGGAACTGCCTGGTCGTCGTCAGTGTTGTTCCGTCCGCTTCCAAGTCCGGTAGGGATAGCCGGGTCGTCACCATTGCCGCAGCTCCCGCCGGCAAAGTCGAGTGCGCTGGGGCACTCGGCCCGCCTGGCGCGGAAGAGTGGCTAGCGTATTCCTTGTCGCACATCTACACGTTACGATGGTCAACTCTGAACTGAGTGTGGTGGCCGTGAAGTGTGTGCTCTGGCATATTCATGCAGCAGGAAAACATTTCTCTTTTCCTTTCGGACCCTTGTTAGCCGCCGTTTCAAAGTTTGCGGCGTTGTGATGTAACGCTCTGAATTTATTGTCCCCCGTTCAAGGACATCAACATCGATAGCACAATTTGCGTCCTAGAACACTGTTGACATGATTTTTCAGGCAGTTTTGAATTTCTTTTTCCAGGCGAGTTTTTGTGTCGCTATTCCACAGACTGGCGTTTCTTCTCCGGGTCGTAATGCTGTACCCATGTTTCGTCTCCTGTCACAATTGAATGGAGAAAGGCATCACCTTCATTCTCGTAACGCGAGAGGAGTTCCTGGCAAATTTCAACTCTGTTCGCTTTCATTTCAGGCGTCAGCATCCGAGGTTCCCATCGTGCACACATCTTCCGATAGCCAAGCAAAGCAACAATGTGACCCACACGTTCTTGTGAAACGCCGATTATGCTTGCAATTTCTCTCTCAGTGATACGACGATCGTCCCGAATCAGTCTGTCAACTCTTTGCTTGTGGAACGCGGTGGTTGCTGTCACAGGACGTCCAACTCTTTGTTCGTCACGCAAGTCAGATGTTCCCACCTCAACATCTTTAAACTTACTCGCTCAGCGACGCACAGTACTTACATCGACACAATCACCATAAACAGCTTGCATTCTTTGATGAATCTCCATTGGGGTGACACCCTGCACAGACGGTCGGTCAATGCGATTCAATGACTGCACGTTGCTTGAATCGCATTGACCGACCGTCTGTGCAGGGTTCCATTCTTTACACTGTAACACTACAACCGTTCAATGCTAAAGCTTCCTGCCAACTGGAGCTGTAGAGGAGAGTCTACAGAACAAGCCAGTACCTGCCGCATACCAGTGCTATCATCTGTTGAGGAGTTATGAAGGTGGAGGCATTATTTATCATTCAACCCTCGTATATTACTGTTATCACCATGTTATGTGTGTGAGAAAGTATTACTTATCGTACTGGGCTCATGGCAAGCTGGTCGTCATGGCGCGGCTTCGCCACTGAACTACCGAGCTGACACATTGAGATGTGACCGCACACATCGAGAGCGATTACACGTGCGTTAGGCCTCTTCGTAGGTACGGCTAAAGGGATTTTTAAAGCCACCCAAGTATATGGTTTCACTTCAGTTCGGGTCTTGACAGAGCTACCACCCTCGAAAAACAAACCTGAGGGGCTCAGTATACCACCTCTGACTTATGGACCCCGCCACGCAAAAACCAGAGAGGTAAACCTACCTCTCCTCTAAAGGCGCGTTCCCACGATCCCTTGTAACGAAGACGAGACGGGACGAATACTCAACCACACGCCATGGGAACAGGGCCGCCTCTGCTAGCGGATACGAGACGCAGCTACCCACTCTTAGTCCGTAAACATCACAGGCGTGTGTAGTGGAGCGCTGTTGCCATCGGTTTGCAGCAACGGTGCGCACCCCTTCTGTTGCTGTAAAGTGCTCTGTGCCAAACGACACTAGGCAACGTGGTGGGGAGGTGGCGGCGAGGTAAGCGAGGACTAACCTGCGGCCCGCGGTCGTCCCTGCACTTCGGCTAATGAGGTCCCATCCCGTCTCACCTTCGTTACAAGGGATCGTGGGAACGCGCCTTTACAAGGACGAGTTTTCATTTTACAAGGTTGGTTGGCCGCACCTGCGTCATGGCGACTACAAGTCTGGTGATTGACGTCGCGGCGAACGGCCCACCAAAACTCATAATGGGTACTGAATAAGTTTCTCTTCGGAAAATGTTTTACTAACGCTTCACCTTATTGTATTGCCTTGCTCCTCTCTCTCCATATACCAAAATGTTGCTATTCATTAATTCTTAATACCAAAGCTTATAGTTCTCTAGTAAGTTCCGTTTATCTCCATAGTTTTTAAGTTATCACCTCATTAATATTATTCATTTTTGTCGTACCGATCAACCCTATTTCATTACTATTCCCGTGACGTTACATGGCACACAATCTGGTGGCTATGAATCGTGCACCTCCACCTCTGCTACCCTGCCGGCCAAGTCGACCACCAGGACTGGAACCAGCTGACCCCGTGTCAGCTTCGGACTCTAAGGGGCGCACGAATGTCGACATCAGCCACAAACAGATATTCTCCACACGTTCCACAAATTGATTTTAGGCGCAGAATAATTTCGCTGAAGATATGTTGGCAAAGTTCATTGTACTGAATGTGGATTACATAGAAAACTAAAGAAACAACTCCGTCCATTGCAATCGGAGAAATGTTCACCTTGTTTTCGTACCGCTGTAATATGCAATAGACTCTTGCAAAATAGTCAACAAACATTATCGAATAAAAACAGAAACGAAGTGCTAAATAATTTATCAGAAATACTGAAATAATTTATAATCATATTCGTAAAGTGCAAGAATAAATGTGTAGTGAAATTCCACTCAGAGAGTTTGGTATGAAAAAATAAGAAATCGTGGAATTGGAAATCAGAAAAATTGTCATCGGGACACATCAGATCCCAAACAAGTCGTGTGTGTATTGAGGTGGCATTGCAAGAGTATCACCGACATCCTTAAACAGGCCCGCGAATCAATATCTTGCTGACATATTCTGGAAACAAATTTTCGCCTCTTTCGTAATTATTTTTCTCGCTAATGGGATTGCTGCCGGAATTAATTTGTTCCAGAAGGCGGTTAATGAGTTCGTTTACTTATGTAACAAGTGTTTTAATTCGGCGAAGCAGCCGCCCGGAATCAACAGGTCTCTCCAAGCAGCTCCTGTTGCTTGCTTTTCAGTTGCTGCGATCCCGTGACAAACAAATAATAAATGAAATGGAAAACTACTTCTGTAATATTACTAACCAGAAAAATGTCAAATTTCCTCTGACCAGCTTAGTTGTTTTCTTTCTAGGAGTTTGTGTATTTATGGTTTACAGTCTGATAGAACTTCAGTAAAAATCTCTGAAATACTTCCTCACTGTTTTTTACTCCTGCTTTGTTCGTCTAACAGAAAAAAATTCATAAACTTGTTTCAAGTCCCAACTTTCCGTATTTCTTCCGCCAGTTTATTGTATCCACTTACGAATGTTGAGGTATCTTCCCCGAAAATATACTTTTTCACATCCGCCATTTAAAAAAATCGAAAAAAGAACTCGTTCTTAACCACGGCAGTAATAAAGATGTCCGATCTCATTGTGTTTTCCTCCTTCTAAAGGCATATTTTAGTTTGATATATGAAGGTTTCTGTGTGTTTTGTTTACAAAACTGCTTAGCCTACGCAAACAAATTTCATCTCAATCACAGTCTCCATTTCCAGTCCATATTAGAGGTGTAACGGAATCGAAACTACGGAAGCGGATGTTATATTTGGATATTTGCGGAAACGGAAGCGGAAGCAGAAGTGTTTGAAAATTTATATTTAATGAATGTGGCAAGCGAACTAATGTTTATTTTAATAATCAAACCAAATCAATCAGTAACTGACTTTTAATTAAGAAATAGAATTTTCTAAGTACTTAATTAATATTCGAAATTTAAAACTGGCAAGTTATATTATAAAAACATAAGCTTAGCTGCCTTTTCTCCTTTTAAACTGCTTCTTCTTACATCATAAAGTAAGGCAGCTCCGCTGAACAACTGTTCGCTGGCGACACTGCTAGGTGGAGCTGACAGAACCTGCGAACTGATGGTACCAACATGGAAAATTTGTGAGCGTTCATTTGCCAACACTTTAGAGGATCTTCTTTTAATGGAAGTCTTTTTTCTTTGTTGTAGTTCTGTAACACTTGTTTTGCCTTCGCAACGGGTTCTAATTGGTAACAAGGATCATCATCCTCGATATCACTAGAGTTTAAAATAGATTCTAATATCACCAATGAATGTTGTGGAAATGTCTTACTTGTCGAAGGCTGAGATTCCTGCGAACTTGCGATAGGTTCATTTTCTTAGGATCAGAAGGACAGTATTCATCTTGATCGATCATCTCTTCTTCTTAATTTTTTTTAGTCATAATTCGAATTAACTGATTTTATACCTCCTGCTTGGTAATCTCGTTAAAGAATTTCGTCTTATATCGTGGATCCAAATATGTAGAAATAGTGCATAAAATTTTTTGTTCAAATCAATGAATCTGGAATTTAATTCATTTGTAATTTTTTAAATTACTCTTTTGAATTCATTTGAAGTGTCAGGTTTTACGTCCTCCGCTTGCAAAGTACTAACAATAACTTGTACAAGTGGTATAACGGACGAAATCATTCCTTGAGAACTGCTGAACTCCCTGGTGACTTCCTCATAGGGCCTGAATATTTTTACATACTTTTCAACGTTTACCCAATCATCTGGAGTGGTTGGGGCAATTTTCTCTTGGCTGAGGTACAACACAATTGAGTCTTTAATTTTCATAAAACTCTCCATCATATAAAATGTACTGTTCCACCTGAAAAAATAACATTATATAAATATTTGAATTAAATACTTCTTAAGGAAGGGTATGAATTGGATTACTCATCTAGTAGGACAATTTTGTATTGCAGATAGTGCAGGTTGATTTAGCGTTTCCGTTTGTATTTTTCTCAATGTTTCTTGGGTTATTAAAGAATGATTGTTGCAATTCTGTTTAGTTTTAATACCAGCTGCTCTAACCATTCCCCTGTCTGTGTAACAGATTTGATGCAGCGCTCCAGTTTGTGGATGTCCGCAATCAAAATCTTGAATTTCTGACAACAGCATTGCTTTAATCATATTAGAACCTCGATCACTTACTATGCAATGAACTGCATCAGTTTTTATGCCCCAGCCTTGGAAAAAAGACTGAAATTTGGACGAAATAGCTTCTCCCGTATGTCGTCCTTCCATAACTTCACATTTCAAAACGATAGTCATTTTCCGAAAATCAGTGGTGATCCCGTATGCGGTCAAAGCAAGTAAAGAAATGCCACAACTCATCTCCGACCAGATATCACTTGTGAAGGATAATGTTTCGAAATCTCCTATTAAAGGTTTTATTTTACTTGCTGCTAGATTGTACAAATCATCGCATACTAATTTTGAAAAAACTGTCTTCCTCTTAATTTATATCGAGGCAAAGCTGCACTAACTACTCGAAGGAATCCTATACCATCTACAAAATTAAATGGCAAGTCCTCCAGGGCTAACATTTCACCAGTCAAACGATCCATTTCATCACGTTTTTGATGTGATGAGTCCCAAAACACGTTTTTTGTAAGGGCCTGTTGTATAGTTAATTGCTTTTTTGCTTCAACTAATGGATTAGACTGATCTTGATATTTTCTTTCTTCTGGCTGCAACTTAAGATCTGCGTTTAGTTTTTCTAACTCTTTAAACACTCCTGGATGCATAGACTTCAAGTGACTTTTTAAACCTGTGGTGTTACGCCCTTTACGAGAATATTCTTTTTCACTTATTGTACACTTTACCATAGATTTAGTTTTTTCTATGAAAAATCTCCAGATCGGACTTGTTTTTGGCTTCATTTTGAGACACACTACTGTATACACTGAACACTACACCAAAATACACACATAAGTATGCTATACAGCATGTGAAACAATCACAAACAGAAACAGTCACTGCACCGACAGTTGGCCTATTGTTGGTGCTCAGTCGATCGAAGTTCAAAGAGCATGGCAGTGACTAGAGTTGCCAACTTTCCACCCGTAATCTGTTATTGGGTATATGTAGTACTTATTTCACGTTGAAGTACTCTAATTTTACGAAAATATTAGAGTACTTTAAAATACTATTTTTAATCCAACACACATTTTCAACTCACTGGTTGACCTTTTTCGTACAAAAATAGCATCGGAACCAAACCTTTGGATTTGCCAGTCACTCGGTCGCATTCGACCGAATAGGCCGTGTGCAGTGGAGGCATAGTCTTTTGTTTTCTAATTACTCGGTCACATTCGGTCGCAATCGACTGACCACCTTTTTTATAAATAGTTTTTTGTTTTTCGGATAATGTCTCTCGCCCGCTGATATCATTTGTGTGGAGTATAGTTAAGATATAAGCCCATTAAATATGAAATTTTTGTATGTGTTATTGCAGCTTTAAATCTGCATACACTGCAAATTGTTTGTCTGAAGAAATATAATGCTGGATGAGATGAATGGGAAATTCGAATATGATCAAAGTTATACTGATTTGGAAACTTCTAAAAATGTCAGTATATATTCAATAAATGTGAAGATTTTCACACTATGCTTAAATTAATTTGTATTTCTTTTATCCATACCTGTAACTTCTGCAGTCATTAAAAATGTTTTTTAATCGACTGTACAGATGCTGGGGAAGTGATTTGAAAGATTAAGAAATTGTTTAATGTGTCAAAAATCAATGAAGAATATTTGTTCCAACCCGAACAGTAAAAGCGATCTTTTTCTATAAAGCATAGTCTACTGCTTCACCATGATGGTGTCCGGCGCTGACACGGGGTTAGCCGGCAGGGGAGCAGAGGTGGTGGTGAACGATTCCTAATCACCAACCTTCTCCGCAGTGGATATGGAGTGAGGGTGTATCTTCGGAAGAATTGCTTGAGGAAGACTCGAAACGTAAATATCTTGGCATAACATTTGATAACAGCTGATTATATAAAGGAGGTTCCATGGGCGGCCAAGCCAGTCGAGGCAGAGACAGTCAGCTGAGAAAAACTTCCAGATACATGATGAAGACTGCAGAGTCAGCTGTCGAAACGTCGTGTTTTTACACCACCATCCGGCGGGACTCCCGAGAAGATTTTGTTGCATTTGATAACAAGCTTAACTGGCAGAGCACATTGGACAGTAGGAAAAGGTTTCAAAATTCTTCACTTGTTGGGGACAGTGATTAGGGGATGTACGAGAGAAGTAAAGAAATTGGGTAACAAAACTTTGTTCAGACCATTGCTTGAATGTTGTGGTGTAGCGTTGGACCCACATTTTGAGTATCAAATACAAGAGCTAGAGGGGTTTCATAGAAGGGCTGCTAGATATGTGTTTGGAAATTACCGCACAACACAATCAGCAACCGATATGATAAAAGAGCTGGAATGGGACTCAGTGGAAGACAGGAGGAGGGTGAAGAGGGTCGTGGGAGTGTACAGGGCGTATACTGGTGATGAGGCGTGGAAAGATATTGGTGAAAGAATTAAAAGTAATGCATGGAAGGGAAAAGATGGCCATGACCACAAGCTGGCACTCGATATCATTCAGAAGGGTGTTGGAAGATTCTCTTTCGTAGGTCAGAGGGCAAGGGATTCCAATAAGTTACCAAGAGAAATGATGAATAATTTACCAAAAAAGGTGAAACAATTTAAAGTTTAATTTGCAGGGAGCTAAGTAGGTGCGCACAAGAAATGGAGAAAATGGGTGTGTAGGGAAATTGTCAACTTAGCGTGAGCTCCAGTACAATTAAATTAAATTAAATTTGTCCTCCATTGTCCATTTCATCAGAAATACCTTGCATATATCCTTCTAACTGTGATTCGTATGAATATCCTTGCCTAAAGCTGCGTTGCCGACTTAAAACCACTATGTGGTTGTATATCAATCTCTCCATTAATTTACCTACCACTGATGTCAAACTGACTGGCCTATAATTTTCTACTCTATTTCTCATCCCTCCTTTACCAACCGGTACTACTGTCACAGTTTTCCAGTTCTCTGGTAAGCAGCAAGTATCCAGACTCAGTTTAAATAACATTTCATGGGAGGGTGTAATGTCACATCCTACTATCTGTAAGACATCTGGAGTAACATTATCTAGACCAGCCACTTTATGTTTTTTTCCAGCTATCTTAGTTCCTTCACGATATCCTCAGGACGGATTTGCGATTTTCTCAACTTGTCAATAGAAGCGCATGTCGCATATAAATATCTCTTACGATCTTGATAGATAAATAAATAGATAATTTTGTAGACTGAAGTTTTATTATGAACTTTTGCAGTTTATTTATCCCGTTTGTTTGCTTAAAAATCCTCTTGATACCAATAACGACCGTGTTTGTCAGTATATCCGAAGATTTTCAGGTTCGTTTTCTACACAAGATCTATCAATGCTATTTTTCGCAACTATTATTTTCAAGATTCCCTGCTGTTTTCGTTTCGCCACCTCTACCAACAATTCCCCTAACTTCTCCTCTTTTTTTTTTCTTTCTTTTTCTTCTTCAGAGAGCCTATCCATTCAAGCAATCTCTGAGTATTATATTACTAGTTTTTTTTTCATGCTGCACTTGTTGTTATTGTGAAAATTTCTGTTGATTTGCACATGTGTGTTAAACACGTTTTTTTTAATACTCAAAAATGAACTGCAATGAATAGTGATGTGAAAGTGTGTGAAGTGCTTTGAAGTGCTGTTCCACACCGGCATGTGATGATTACCAAAATAGCTCCACTGAAGATGCCCTACACCACGTGGGCGAACCACGTCTGGGTAATCAACTAAAATCAAAATTCACCAAAACAGTTGTTTTTGACGGAATTATTTATAAAATTATTGTTCAACAACTGCAGAAATTTGGCCTATCACCAGATTAATAATATACCAAGATGAGAAATTTGAAGTAAAACTATTCACTAATAAGTTACTCTGTTTTTTCGTTGATCGGGATTGACGCAGAAACTGCAGGTCGGGTTTAGCTACCTGGCTAGTTGACTTCAGCGCATGAGTGGCGTCGTATCATCAACAGGAATTGAATTGCTTCTTCTTTCCGCGGGTGATGTCTTAACACTAACCATGACCGATTCGAACGCTACATTAGTAGTCTACACAAACAAGTAGTCACTCAATATTTAATTTTATTCTTATTTAATGGGTTTCGGCCTTATCGGCCGTGCAGCCAAGTTCATTACAATTTATTTTAAAACGTGACATTCCATTTTCGTTAAATTGTTCTATGTACATCAGTTTAAGTTCTTGATCATGTAATACATCGACATCAAATCAGGTACATTGTTATATATCTTATCTATACAGTACAGGGTTCATTATATAATTAGTAGGTATAATATTCAGACACTATGACTTAAGTCTACTTTGGTGAATGTAGAGCAGTTGTACCCTAACCATTCACAGTGGGCTCTCATTGTAGTACTATGTCTAGATCAGGGGTCCCCAAAGTGGTCGGTATTGACCCCTGGGGGTCGATAAGAGTTCTCCGGGGGTCGATTAATACCCGGGGGTCGAAAGGGGGTCGATTGATAATAAAGAGGATCAATTAAATGGTCTAGGAAAAAAAATGGGAATATTCCAACAAAAATCCAAAATAACTGACTACCCTCGTTATAGTTTGAGTTTTACCGAAGCCTGCGTCGCTTTAGGTATGTGTTAAGGAGAAAACATACTGGAGCAGAGAGCATAGCAACGACGAGAGTGAAGAACAAAGCAGCAAAAACAAATAAACCAATTGGATTGTTGCGGTGACTCATACTGGGGCGCAAAGCGTTGAGGTAATAATGGAGCCAAGCTTAGTGTTCAAACTGTTTGATTTCGCCGCTTTACTGGCATTGCTGGTTTGTTAGTGGTTATTCCTGTGGGAAACGAATGTAAACCAATTTACGAATTGTGTCTCTTCTAAGGTCCGTCTTTGGGATAAGAAAGAAGTTCAACATCACAATTATTTTATTTTAGCTAAGCTACGTGATGAACTCAACAAGTATTAAAACTATATTTTTTATTTACTTCGGGTATTTAAGCATTTTATATTCGGGAGGACGCTATTTCGAATCCCCGTCCGGGCATTCGGATTTTAGTTTTCCATGGTTTCCCCAAATCACTCAAGGATAATGCCGGGATGCTTCCTCCAAAAAGCCATGGCCGAATTCCTTCCAGTTCCTTGTCCGCAGTTCCATCCCGCCTCTAATGACTGCGCTGTCGACGAGACGTAAAGCCACAGAGGGAGGGGGGGGGGGGGGGGGAAGGAACGCTGCTGGTTCATCATACACAAGTTGCACTGTTAAACTCTTGTATGGTTTCTACTTTATGTATTGTATATCTAAATGTAGATTTTGTCCTTTACATAGAAAATATCGTAATATACCGAAAACCATTAAATTTAGATACTTCTTTTTTATCTTTTTACTATCTAATTCTATTGAATAGGTTACTTTTAGATGTAATTATTATTCCTTCCAAGTCTAGATATCTACTGTTAGCAAAAAGTAGCAACAATGCACTCTGACAAAGAACAGACAGTTCTTTATAGCTCGTGCGGGAATAAGTTGCGTCTCTTACTGCTGCTGTTTTGTTGTGCTGCGATCGTATCGTGTTGTTCATATTATAAATCTGAGTTTAATACCTACAATGTCGTCTACCAGTGCTAAGAAGAAATGCAGACAATATTCACACGAGTATTTGAAATATGGTTTTGTGCCATCTTCTGCTAATGAAATTATTCCTATGTGCTTGTTATGTGAAAAAACTTTCTGCAATGATGCTATGAAGCCGGCGAAAATGAAAGACCACTTGGATAGGATCCATTCTGATAAGAAAAACTAAGATATTGAGTATTTCAAAATGCTAAAAGAGAAATTGAGAGATCGGCCAAATTTAAGTACATATTCACTGTGTCCTACACAGGCAGCATCTTGTAGGAAAAAAATTGAGTGGCGAACTGCATGATATTCTAAAAGTGTGCATTAGGTCAATTAATAAAATTAAAGCTCATCCTCTCAATTCCCGACTGTTTCCGAAGTTATGTGAAGAAAATGATGAACCTTTCAATCAATTACTTTTGCACACTGAGGTAAGGTGGTTGTCAAGAGGTGATAGTTTGCAGAGGCTTCTTGACTTGTACGACTCGTCTGCAGAGTTTCTTAAGAATGTGGATCCATTACTATGTGACGAGTTAAAACAGTGCAAGAACCATCTGTTCTATTTGGCAGATCTTTATTCGAAACTTAACAAGTACAGAAGCGTTTCCAAGGGATAAATGTTACAATTGTTCAAGCTCGAACAATTATAATGGCCTTTCACTGGCAAGTAAAGATTATATTTTTCAAACTTTCGACTACTAAAAGACCCGACCGTGATTTGGAGATATATATTAAACATCTCGATAAATTAAGAGAAGACTTCAAAGCACGTTTCGAAGACTTGGAGAACATGCATGTTCCTGAATGGTTTGCTTCTCATTTGATGTTAAAATTGATAATGAAGGTAATGAACCTGGCTTAGAAGATGAACTGATTAAAATATACGTAGATCTGGCAGCTAAAACGTTGTTTAAAAATAAAAACCTCAGCGAATTTTGGAGCAATAACAATATTGCTACAACATACCCCAAGCTCAGAGCAGAAGCCGAACCTTTCTTACTTGCATTCCTAACTTCATACATGGTTGAAGATGGCTTTAGCCACGCGAACGCTATTTTGATGAATCAGACTGAACTTGGAAAACCGTGATGATTTGCGACTAAAACTTACCAATTTTCTAGCGAACATCAGTAAACTTGCTGCTGCCCTTCAGACCCATCCATTTCACTAATATCAGCTACTTTAATAAAAAGGTATGTTAACATATTTTTAATGTATTCAATAGTAGTCGTAAAATGGCAGATGTTTTTTCATCGAATATAATTTATTTAAATTTTCAATGACTTTTTTGTGTTTTACATTTTATGACACTTAGGGCTATAGGCTAGTTTCCATCTATCTATAATTTTGTTGTTATTTTCTACGATTATAATAACAGTGTAAAATATCTCATTTTTCTGTTAGTGTTGTTGGGTGGGTTTTTTAAGGTGTGGGAACTATTAATACTTTCTTTGGGTTGTTATGCAAGTCTCCTCATTGATTAGCATCAGAAATGCTAAAAATGATTTAAAATTTTCATCGGTGGCGGATCCAGGAATTTTCCGAGCCGGGGCAAAAACTGAAGGAATACCGCCCCTTGCAACATTATTTGCAGCTCCCATTTTTGCCGTCTGACCCCAAGTGTCGCTGCCTCGATTGTCGGCCAAACACATTGTTTTCGCCACCCCGATTGTTGGTCAAACTCATTGTTGTCGCCGCCCGGCGCCCAGTGTAGCTAAACAAAGGTTTCCGCGCCTTAAATCTCCGCCCTTCAAACATGATTTTGCCGCCCCCTTCAAGTTGGCACCCCGGTGTACACCCCCCCCCCCCCCAGATCCGGCACAGGTACAGGTTTTTATTAAATGTTTAATCTGGGGGTCGATGAGAAGACAAATGTTCTATGAGGGGGTCGACGTGATAAAAAGTTTGGGGACCTCTGGTCTAGATGATGACATCTTGCGAGGATATTTCTGATCGGATGGTATACGGTAGTCAGTGTACCAACTTTGTTCCCAGCATTTCCTATTGGGGTCGCTAATTGTCTTAGATTTATATGTGAATGTTTCCATCCTTGAAAAAAGACATTATGATTTTGTATATTTGGTGTTTATTGCAAGAGAGCAATATGGATAAATTGTTTGGGATAGGAGTATTCCACTTTATAAGTTCTTTCAGAATTTTGTCCTGAATCATATACAGGGTGGTCCCGAATTCATGGTATAAACTTTTATGATAGGTACAAGACATTGTAACAATGATTTATTGTTTAGGAATGTATGGTCGCAAATGACGCGGTGAGGCGCAAACAGGGGAAATAAAAGGAAAGAAAAATGGAGTGATCGGTTGGTAGCATGCCGGTAGAGCCTTGGACACCCCGATCTCCCGATTTATCGAGCATCGATTACTTTTTATAGGGACATCTAAAGCATCTTGTTTATGAGACTCCAGTTGACTCGGATGAGGATCTCGTTGCTCGCATATCCGTAGCTGCTGCAGGTGTGCGTGAAATACCAGGCATCTTTGAACGTGTGCGCCAATCGCTCCACCGACGCTGTCAAGCATGTATGGTGGACGCAATTTTGAACACTTAATGTAAACATGACACTTGTCAACAACGCTTTCAATAAAAGCTTTGTTTTTCATTTCGGCTGTTATTTCCCCTGTTTGCGCCTCACCGCATCACTTGTGACCATACATTCCTGTACATTAAATCATTGTTACAATGTCCTGTACCTACCATTAAAGTTTGTACCATGAATTCGGGACCACCCTGTATATTATTTCTTTAAGGTTTTTTTTGTCACCAACCTTTATGTCCCTTCATACTTAACCGAAATCAATGAATGAGGTGTCATTTTAAAGCTTATGGTCTCCACTTTGGTCACACCATATTTTTAGAAAGGAATTTTTCGAAATTCGACCCTTTAAGGGCAAAAGTATTAATATTTCTACAACGCATTTTTCTGTCATGAGCTATTTATCTTC
Organism: Vandiemenella viatica; assembly: GCA_031002005.1. Taxonomy (NCBI): domain Eukaryota; kingdom Metazoa; phylum Arthropoda; class Insecta; order Orthoptera; family Morabidae; genus Vandiemenella; species Vandiemenella viatica. The sequence continues at coordinate 3,862,713 of JARYHS010011408.1, read as the reverse complement.
CTTGATACCTAACCGAAAACAATAAATGATGTATCGCTTTAAATATTAAAGTATCTGCTTTGGTCACATCGTATTTTAAGAAAGAACTTTCTCCAAATTCAACCCTTAACGGGCAAAAATATCATAATTTCTAAATTCTAATGCCTAACCGAAATCGGTAAATGAGATATCATTTTAAAGACCAAGGTGGCTGCTTTGGTCACACCATATGTTATAAAAGGATTTTTTTTATTATTATTAAGAGCCATTTATCTCTTAACCGAAATCGATAAATGTCATATCGTTTTAAAGATTAAGGTCTCCAATTAGGTAAAATCATAAATTAAGAAAGAATTATTAGGAATTTGATGCTTAAAGAGGTCGCGCGTATCAGACAGTTCAGAGCCAAGTTCCTAGATTGCAGCAGCAGATATCGCAGAAATTTCAGTAAACTGTTTTTTATACAATGAGTAGCTTTTCGGATATTTTTTTCTGTTGCTGAAACATTTTTGTTTTGCTATACAATTCCAATGAAAACATTTTATTCGCACAGCAACACAATCACAGAGATGTTGATATGCTGTGTGCATTTTGTTCAGGTTGATTTTATTAGTTAAGGTCAGTGACAGTTTGTCATACATACAGCTTGTTTTAAATTTTCCTAACTGTTTCGTAATATGTTGTAAGTATTTTGATGCGTAAGTATTACACTAAAAAAATATTTGTTATAAAAGTGCGGTTCTACTTTTCATTGTATTACAGGCATTCAGCCTCACTATTCATCGCATTTTATTCGCGAAATTTTCGCACGGGTCGTCTAGTATTAATGTATTTCTAACAAGAAAATAGAACATGATTTATGTCCCCTACTGCTAGATCAACGTTTACAAGAGCTGTGTTCAGTTCACCTAAGTCTAGGAAAAGCTTGCGTATTTTCCGCCTTGGTCTGTGTCGCATAACTTCTGATAGCCATGCTACCGGTCTTATTTTTATCTCGGGAAGGCTTCATAGTTTGCTGCCTACAAAGCACCTGGTGGCTGAAACCTTTTGCTTGAAGTGACGTGTGAAAATATTTCTTGTGAAGCTGGTAATGGTTCTCGGTGCTGAATGTGGCGACCAGCTGCCAGGACGCAGCCGTCGTTGTGTCGGAGACAGAGTGTTGTGATCAGTTACTGACCATCACGTCGCCTTCAGATGAGTGTTCGTAATATCGGTGTGGATTCCTAATTCTGGTAATGGCCGTGGCCGTGAATTTGCGGAGCCTCTCACTGCTGGTTACTGGTGATGTGATGAGCGGTATGAGGGGTCGCGGCAATCCCGCTGAGAGCCGGGGGTCGCGGGGTGAGGGGGGGGGGGGGCGCTTATTGTCTGTCGAATCGAGCAGACCACGCACGGCTGATCAACCCGCAACAGCGCGCTCTCTGTCTCCTAGTTTCCTGATCGTTATTTTTTTCCTTTCTACTCCCACCGCAAAGCATTAAAAATGTACCAAACTTAATATTTTTTGTACATACACTACTGTTTGTGAAAAATGCAACACCAGGAAGGAGACACGTGATTACAACGAAGTTTATTCTACCTAATAGGGAGATGACAATACACTAATGATTACAGTTAACGAGCTGTTCCGTTGTACGTGCACTTTGAGTGTCAGAACATTATGAAGCCTCCTCGTGCGTCAATCAGAACCACCAGACATGAGAACCTGGATGTATTGCTGGGGAACAAACTGCCACGCGGCCACAAACCACCGACAGTCAGTGGTTGCAGGACCATATCCCAGCCATGGAGGACCGGCGACATGTCAGGCGTATGTGCTGGACAGAGAAGCGATGGTACCCGTCCTTCTTCGAGCAATGCTTGTACATTCCTCCCCACATATGGCCGAGCGTTATCCTTCCGAAATATGACATATGGAGCTGTCTGAAAAAAATCCCTGTGCTTCCGGTTCTACAACCTCCCTAATGTAGTGGTTGGTGTTCAAGTTGATTTCAGTATGTAGGAGGCGTGATCGAGTGGTATAGCGAATGGCACCCCAAAGCACCAAACTTGGCGTTTGTCTGCTGCGCATTTCAAGAATCTAGTTTGCGCGACTGTGTTCACCACGGTAGCGGCTAAAGGTGGCTTCCTTGCGCTTGGCAGTTGCGCTTGTCCAGTTATGAACAGGGTCTCGCCTCTGCTGGCATCGACGTCGCGCCGCAGCTGAGACGACACCAGGCTCCGTGGTGGCGGGGGCTAGCCTGAGGCGCGAGCTCATCCGTACGATTCAGCTGCAAGTCGCGGCCTGCGAAACCACAATACCTGCGCGACCCTCCCTGTAGGATGACTTGAAGCGGGACTCATTAATAGTATCCCCCATTACGTGTGGGACCTGGATATGCACCCATGGGACTTTATCTGAGGCTGGAATTGGTTGCACTTGGATCAGGCCTTTTCTGACGATCTCCCTCGGTGATTTCTTGTTCTTTTCTGAACCTGATACTACGTATTTTAAAGTTGTGGAAAGGATGTTGCCTGACGCACAAAATGAGTTGAATTTAGGAGCGTCTTTATTGGAAAATATCGGCTAAAGGAGTAAATACAAAGTCTGTTTCTAAATGTTATATGTTTGCACCAACAATTTAGCTTCCAGTGAATGTATAATGTTATAGATGTATTCATTATGCTGGAAATGAGTTTAGAATGCATACTTACTAAGTAGTGTGGTCAGGGGCTTGGAAACTGTAAAAACGTGTCGACAAGAGGAAACGACGAAATGTTTGACAACTGTGGCAGCAGGACGTATATCGATTAACGAAATGGAAAATACCAATACGAGTTGTCAAAAATAACTTGCAAGTTCAAAGAGAGACCGCGCGGGCTTTAATCCATTGTGACTGGATTTCGTATTTAATTCAGCGGTCTGCATGTGACAAGCGGCAAATTACAGGTTAGTCCGCTCTCACCGCAGGGCAATACAAGCTCTGGGCTGCTGATTCTATCGGCCACAGGGAACAGCGGAATCAGTGAGTTGAATTAAACCTCTCTTACGGAGAGCGCACAAGACGTGTCGTGCGTTGCTTGTGTCGTGAATGAATGAAGGAACGGACAGGGTGAACCAGACGGCAGTACACTCAGGCCTACTCTGCCGAAGGATGCTAGAGTGGCTGGTAGCTTAACGTCCCCATACCTAGTGAGAATTATCATCAACAGTGTCGTATCTCATCACGCCATACACATTGTGGAGAGGTTTAATGCAGGTCTTTGGCGCCTCAATCTGTTGATTAGGAATCGTACACCACCACCTCTGCCACGACCAGGACTGGTACCAGCTAACCCCGTGTCAGCGCCGGACACCATCACGGGCGTGTGTATCTGCCCCATTATAGCATGAACCAAAATATGTTGCGGAAAGAACAATTTCACTACTAAACTTATGTGGACGCTACGTGGTCTGTCTAGCAGAGAATCCCAGCCCAAACTCCATACCAGCAGTTCTTTGGTAAGGACTATGGGAAGCGGTCACGAATCGCGCGGCTCTTCGCTGTACTTTATCGATACTATTAATCGAATCCTTGAGATACCGATTCCATTTTGCACTACAGTAGTCCACATGCGTACGTACGGCAGTTCTGGATGCTATTTCCCTGTTTTTAAACACTACGATTCATGAAGCTTGGATCTGAGACAATATGGACGTGGTTTTACCTATGTGCTAGTCGCACTTCGTGTTGCTTTGTATTATTACGCCTCAGTCATCATCATCTGACGTTTCCCTTTACTGTCTCTGCTCCAGTCCATTCCCTCCGCCTCTACGTCTGGTCTGCCCCTCTTTTCATGTGGTCTGCTTCCCTGTCCCCCTCTCTCACGACACGCCCAGCCACTGCAGCTGTTTCCTACTTACCATCTCAAACTTTAATCTCTCGCCAGGCTACTTAAACGAATCAACCTTGCTTAAGAGTTGGACACGTTCTTCCTGCTGATGAGCAAACCTATTACTTTGGTTTACATTTTGGTTATTTTAGCTGCCACTTATCACAATACAGTGCATTAACGTCAAGGTCACGATACAGACAGCCTGGTCGTCACCTAGCAATACGAATCGCATGTCTTCAAAGTTGTTTATAAAAATTAGTAAAAGACTTGGTCCTATTAATGATGTATCAGCTTTGCACTGATCCTGGTGGGAGGGCGATAACGCTCGCATTAGAATCCTCGTCCAGCCATACAGATGTCCGTTCCGTTGTTTGCCAAATCACTCCAGGCGAAAGCAGGGATAGTTCCTTCAAAACGCCATGGTTGAATTCCTTCCCGTTCCTTGCCGCCAGTCTTTTTCTCTACGTCAGTGAAGCGTTTAACCATAACAAAAAAATAACCGTCAGTGATTGTTTGCTCCCTTGCGAGTACGTGCTGCGACGCTCCCTCTGTCAGATGAGTTGCGATGTTGCGTGCGCCGCGATGAGGCAGTGTAAACATCAGAGGCCCCGTCTCACCTGGATTCAGGATTTGAATTACGAACCACGGCTTTCGATCCTGACACCTGTCAACTCAGGACATTGATCGCTCAGTTGCGAATAGTTTTTATAGTGCTGTACTTACACTACGTTCTTATTTTAGTCTCATTTTGGGAATTAATATCCATAAATGTAATGTATACATCAAAGGCTATATAAATAACATACCAATCGGTTTCCTGCTTATTAGAGCACCGTTTAAATCATTCATAAATATACGACAATACAACCATTCTTTATTTCCTTTTCTCGTCATACAAATTAAATTACAGTGAAATTGCTTCTGATGCGTTTAAACCTTTTAATAGTTTATGTTGAAGTTTTAATCATTTACATGCATTTTCAAACTTTTTTTTAAAAAAAATCTTATCTTTAGATGGTTGTGGCGCCGTGATGGTGTCCGGCGCTGACACGGAGTCAGCTGGTTCCAATCCTGGTGGTAGCAGAGGTGGTGGTGCCCGACTCCTAATGAACAGATTGCGTACGTAAGACCTGGGTTGCGTGTGGGGTGAGGACATACGGCACTGTGGATCATGATTCGTCCGTCGGGTGGGGACATTAAGCCCCGCAGTGTATAGGCCTGAAAGGGCCGGCAACGCGTGTCACCCTCCACAACATAAACACACCACCACAGTTACACACACTCACAACAACACTGTCGCACAGGGGAAGCCACCCCACCTCATGCTCCCCGAGGGGTAAACACCACCGCGGTAGCGCCTACACCAGGACGGCGCTCATAGGGGGCATCCATAAATTACGTGAGGTGAAATAGGGGGGGGGGGGGTCCAGCAAAATCTCACCAGATCTCACCAAGGGAGAGGGGGGAGTCAACGGAAATCTCACGTGAGATTTTTTTTAAATTGGTCAGGACTGTAGAGCTAAAAAAAAGAGAAAAAAAGATCTACAATTGACGCGAAAGTCGATTTTAGGGGGGTATTAGGCTGAAAAGTGTAGGTGAGACCTTAAAAAAAAAAAGGTCTCAAAATGTTGCAAAGACGCGATCTGTAGGGAGGGGGGGTCTCACGGGACCAGATCTCACCACAGAGGGGGGGGGGGTCGGGCCAGATCTCACCAAAATCTCACCAGAGGGGGGGGGGCGAAAATCCGGAAAAAACACCTCACGTAATTTATGGATGTCCCCTAGGACAATACGCGCTGTCATGATCTTAGCTGTCTCGATGACATTCTCTGCAGCACCTCCGTTCGGTTTCTGGATGTTTCCATTTACCAGCCTCATACGCAACAGTCCAATCGATCTTTTAAGTATGAAGTAATTCTGCGTATCAGTTACGCTGCTTCTGTCCGAGTACAAAGTTTATATTTAACTTTGCTTTGGAAAAACCTTCCGATATTGTGTTTCGGCAATTAAATGAAAGTGAAGTCGCGTTGAGTTGCTGTTCTTAGAGAAGTGAGCAGTAAACTTGTTGGATCACAGTGGAGCAGTCAACCACAAACTATACGTACATCAGCAGTGGCCCTTCGTTATTCTGTTGCAGATTATGCACTCCTAGCTTCGCACTCGGCATATCACACCAAACAGGTGGATGTAGCCCTCAATAACACCTGTAGACTAGTGACAGGCTGCCTAAAGCCTACCCCAGTTGACAGGCTTTACCAGCTTTCTGGGATTGCACCACCCAGTATCAGGAGAGAAGTGGCTGCGAACAAGGAGAGGACAAAAGTAGAACACCGAGCGTGGTGGTGTAACGGATAGCGTTCTGGCCTCGCATTCGGGAGGACGGCGGTTCGAATCCCCGTCCGGGCATCCAGATTTGGGTTTTCCATGGTTTCCCCAAATCACTCCAGGTGAATGCCGGGATGCTTCCTTCAAAAGGCCATGGCCGAATTCCTTCCCATTCCTTGCCCCCATCCTTTCCCGTCTCTAAAGACCACGTTGTTAAAAAGGGACGTTAAACTGTTAAAAAAAAAAAAAAAAGTAGAACGTAATGCGCTCACCCACTGCACAGCCATACACCACCAGCCCAGAGACTCAAATCCAGGAAAAGCTTTCTGAGAACATCACGGGAACTAATTGGGTCACCTGAAAAGGACAAAAGTACAGTTGTGGAAAATGAAGGTCCCTAACATCTCGGGACCACTGACAGTTGCAGAGCGCTTGCCACCTGGTCAAGCAGAGGACTGGAACGTCTGGCGGTCCTTAAATCGATTACGAACAGGAGTGGGCAGGTCCAAGGAAAACCTAATGAGATGGGGTTATACTGATGCTACCAGTATGAAGTGCGAATGTGGTGAAGACCAAACGATGAACCATGTGCTCGAGTGCCCTATGTTCTCATCATCCTGCAGCGAAGATGACCTGTTTCGAGCAACACCGAATGCACTTGAGGTTGCGAAGTACTGGGTTTAATGTGTTTAAAGTTGTTAATTTGCTCAATGATTTAAATGCGTATTTGATGTTTGTAATTCGAGAATAATAATGAGCAGCACTCCATCGGATCACTCTCTGTATGAAATAATTCTGCATATCAGTTAAGCTGCTGCTGTCTGCGTAGAAAGTTTATATTTACTTCGCTCTGGAAAAACCTTTCGATATTGTGGTTTGGCAACTAAATGGAAGTCGCGTTAAGTTGCTATTCGTAGAGAAGTTGTTTCTGGTCTCAGATCATTATGAATCAAGAATAATGTTCTTCTCAAAACATTAAATCACGTGGAACGGTCTGGTGGTTCAGTGGTTAAGATGTGTCGCCTGTTCGAATCCCCGTCTTGGTGGAGATTCTGAAAAACTCTTAACCCGACCTTCACCTCTGGCACAACTTGCTATGTAATGTGAAGTACGTCAGAACGCTTCCGTGCTTCGGATTCCACGTTAAACTGAAGGACCCCAATACCCGGTAGGACTACCGGGACAGATTAAGGCGGCTACGTCAGGGGGGGGGGATGTTGTGCAGCCAATAGAAACCCTGTCACCAGGTCATTACCACCACACGGAATTATAATAATTATTATTAAATCACTTGGAGTCCAATTTTAATCTGCATATGACGCTTCTGCTAATTAAACAGGTGGAGCCGCTCGCGGTCGTGCTTCTACTGTTTGTGGAATCTGCACGTGTGTGTTTGTGTGTGTTTGTGTGAGTGTGTGTGTGTGCAGACCCTTACGGCCTTTGTCCTGTGATTGTATCCCACAAAAGCGAGTTGAACCTAGCGGTATCGATAACTTCATTTACTTAATTACTTTAGCGGGGAATGTTTTGCGGCGAACAACAGATGCGTTTAATTAATACAGCGGCCGGCCGCCGCGGCGCTGTCCACCACACTCCACTCTAATGAGCGGCCTCGGTCGCCATGGCAACCGCACCGCGTCTTGATAGCGGCCGCAAGACAACACCGGCGCTGCAGACTGAACCGCAAAACAAAGAGGCGGCAGAGAAGAACGGCCGCCGCCCGCTGAGGGTCCCCTGTACACGTCGAGTGTTAAATCCCAACAAGCAAAATGAGAGGCGTTATACGAATGGGAAACTTTGATTATTGGGGATAGATCGTTAATTAAAGATATTGAAGAGCAAGAAAGGAAAATTTTAACGAAAATCTTTGGTCCAATTTGTACAGGAGGAATTTGGGTGAAATGGAATTCATATGATCTATATCAGCATTCCGAAAAAATTTCAGATAAATTCAGGAAAAGACGAACTAAATTCTTCAGTCGTATTATCAGAATGAATAACAACAGGCCAACGAAAAGAATTCTCGACCTGGCCATTTAAATTAAAATAAAGAACACTTGGCTAATTGAAATCGAAAAGGATCTCCAGGAAATCTGAAATCACAGACGATATCATACAGGTCAGATGCAGATCTAACGTAGCATGGTCAGTAACCACCAATTTGCCAACAAACTATATTAGAAGAAGGAACAGCTGGACGGAGGAACATAGGTAACAGCTCAGCGAGAGGATGAAGAGATTTTGGGAACAGAAGAAAAACACATCTGCTAGATAAGTCCAGTCGCGCTCGTCAGTTAGGCATAACGATGGAAGAAGAAATTCAACGTTCCAGAAAGAAAAAGTGTAGTATGTTTTTAAAAAATCAAATACAAAACTGATTTTTAAACAGCGTTAGTTATGCGTTTTGAAACATTGTCTTTCCAGTAATATGATCAAATCAAATACATACAAAAAAACAAAAAATCCCGAGAAAACAAAAGAAAAGAAAAACAAAAAAGTACAAAAAAAAAAAAACAGCAGAAAACTAAGAAAAATTGAAATAACGATTGTGCGCCACCACCAGCAGTAGTGGAACCTGCTAACCCCATATAAACGGTACCGCGACCAGCTGAGCCAACGGGGCGGGTTCTGTCTCAGTAGGAGAAAATAGACTGCGGATAGTTCCAGCTAACAACACACCTGCAACACGCATACTACCAGACAAAGAATCAGGAAACACAACCGGACCTGGTGGACCAGATGTTATTTACTTATGATGTTACATAACACTCAGCAACAATTACACTGTAATCATTGAACTAATAACTCGCTTAGTCCACAACCGGAAGTTGGTTGGGTCCTCCCTGTGGAGGCATACTAAGCCATTATGTCAGAGGAAGGACGGACAGTTCCTTTCCTCTGAGACTTACAGTTTGACGGAACGGTCTCGCGTAGCTCTGACGATCAATCACAGCTTTCAAAAATTCCTGTATCAGCCAGGATTTGAACCCGAACTGTTAAAAGCTACCAGACTACTCAATTATTGAACAACTTTGTTTTAAAATAAATATACATATATACATCCAGAAAAGGTTTCAAATGCTCTGAAGAGCGCAGGGAAATTTTTTATTCAAAGGTTGGCACGCCTACATGGAGGGAGGTTGGTAACAGTAACAAACGATCAACACTCCAATTCAGTCCGTTGAGATATATCGTCAACGAAAGAGCTTCCGTCAACCTCCGCAAGGGTCGTTCGCTCCACCTACCGCCGATGTGAGATTCGCTCTGTCATCAAATTCCTCAGTTTGTGGCAAGAATCCGCGGCCGTAATCCATCGTCTGCTTGTGGAAACCTACGGGCCTGAGCTAATGTCACGTCAGCTCGTTTAAAGTGGGTTAGGCTGTTTAGGGAAGGTCGCTCTGACACACATGACGAAGAAAGGAGTGGGGGCCGTCTCTCGTTTCAGAAGAGCTTCTGGAGGAAACTGATGAGACAATTCGCAGTGATCCTCGTGTGACTATTGACAGCCTTCATTAAATGTTCCCAGAAATATCTCGTAATCTCATGGGTGAAATTGTATCAGAAAAGATTGATTACAGGAAATTTAGTACAAGATCGGTGCCAAAAATGTTGACTCCGGAGCATCGCCAAAATCGCGTTTTGGCCGCACGTGAATGTCTCGAACGTTATGAAACGGATGATGAAGCATTTCTTGACTCAATTGTCACTGGTGATGAATCTTGGGTATTTCACTATACTCCCGAGTCCAAAAGGCAGTCCCAACAATGGCGACATACCCATTCCCCAACGGCCAAAAAGTTCAAAGTGCAGTTGTCAGAGCGGAAGATTATGGAATCTGTTTTTTTGTGATAGAAAAGGTTTTTTGTTAGTGGATTTCATGGACAAAGGGACCACCATCAATGCTGTCGCTTATGGTGAGACCTTTAAAAAAATTAAAAAAGAAGATTAAAGACAAAAGGAGAGGAATGCTGACTCGCGGTGTGTCCCTCCTAGACCCCACAAGGCTCTTCTCACCCAGGACCTCTTTGGATCCTCTGGACGTCATGTTGTGACCCACCCACCCTATTCCCCCAATCTCGCGCCCTCGGACTATCATGTTTTCACCAAATCATGATATGAAAGAGACAGTGGAAAATTGACTTTTGGAGGTGGAGCGGATCGTGTAAGAGGAGGATATACAAAAACTGGTACTCAGGCTGAAGAACTGCATCGAACTTGATAGCGATTACGTGCAGAAATAATGTTTTGGAATATATCCTGTAAATTTGGTTGAAATATATTCATTTTTCGATATTTAACAGCATTTGCAACCTTTTATTTCTGGATTTCCCTCGTAGATAGTTGAGTGGACAGTGCCCGCAACTGGCAGGTGATGAGGCCACTGAGACAGGATCAGTAGCCATAACCACTATGAAACGACATCGAGGCGCTCCAACCAGGCCACCGCCTCCGGCGAAGCCAAATTAAAATCTTTCAGACTAGGGATGAAACGGAGCTGCGCATGAAATCCTACATCCGCTTCCGCAACTTTTAATTCGGAAGTGTAGCGGAGGTTTTGTTTACATAGCAATAAACATATCTTATTTTTTTCTGTTTATACGATAATCACCCCATCGTCGCTTAACTAACAACAACCTGGTTGTTTTTTTTCTTACGGTACTGTGATTAAAGTAACAATGAGCTGAACGGTGTTAGCACCTAAGCACGAATTTACAATTTTTAACTTGCATGTAAAGTAAAGCGGCCTATTCACGGTCCAGCTTGTAGGACTTCCGTGTAGAACTACCATAGGATGCGCTCACCCATTCACGCTGCTACAAGATGTTCCAAGCAGTCGTTTCCACTCGTAGTTTCTAGCGGTGCTCCACGTCCTTATCGCACACTTGTAGGGAGTTTCCTCCAATCAAGATCCAACGGCATGGCTTGGTGGACTGCAGGGGCCGGTGTTGGTTGTCTCGTAGTCTAAACACATCCAACCCGTCCTACACGTAGTACCGCAGTCCCTTTCACGGCCCAACAACAGTCCTACATCGGAAAATCGGATCACCGTAGGTCCTACAAATTGCAATGTCAATGGGCTACTTGCTAGAGCAGTGGAAAGAAGGATTTTTTATTTTTTTTTACTTTTTATTATTACTTAATGCCTCGTCGATGTCGAGGCCATTAGAGGCGGGAAAGACTGGTGACAACAATGGAATTTGGCCATGGCCTTTTGAAGGAAGCAACCCCGCATTCACGTGGAGTGATTTGGGGAAACCATGGAAAACCCAAATCTGAATGTCTGGATGGGGATTGGAACCGGCGTCCTCCCGAATGCGAGGCCAGAAAAGTCCGTGGGCCCTTTTATTGCTCTGTGATGCCTGTTTAAGTTGCCAATGCTCCGACAGCTATGACGAACAGTGAGTTACTTGTCTCTTGAAATGTCCTTTAACCTCTGGAAGTCTAATGTAAAGATTTATGTATGTTGGTGAGTTTTTACGAAACAAAAGTCAAGCAAGAAGTCTATTTAGGGTCTCGTTTTTCAAGAAGCTGAGGAACTTACTTTATGGAAAAGGTATGGCGCGCGGACATGTCTGCAAATCTCGAATCCTCTCTCTATAGACGACTACGATAGTTTTTTTTATTGAATTTTTCTTTGTAGAATGACAACCAAAGAGGAAGTTGTCAATTTTTGTTAGGACGTCAGAGTTATCGACAGTTTTACACAGCAACTCGAAATTTATGCGTTCTATCAACCAAGAGCTTCATCGAAACGGCGTGCCCTAAGAATACGTATTCGGGGCAGAGCAGCAGTGTTTTTTATCTCGTTATATCTTGCCCTGATTCGATGCTTGGATGAGATCTACTTCAAGACGGACGCCCAAACTCTCTCTCAAAGCGTAACCGCGAACTTGGTGGTGGTGGAATGCTTCTAGAGCAACTTCCAGCAGTTTTTAGCGGCCGAGAGCCAAATATCTGACAGAAGAGGAAATTGCATTCTGCAAGAGATGGGAGATAAAGGGAATGCCAGAAGGCATACCGACGGATGGTAAACAGAACGACTGCGAGCTGCGGGAGATGTTACAGGCGTTCAGGGCGGGACGAGGCGAGGCTGTAGTGTGGAGTACTCACCTGGAAGTAACATAGCAGGCTGTGGAGGCTGACTGCCACTTCCATCACAGCCTGTTAGGGGAGCGTGGCTCTGTCCAGTGGGAGGGGGGGGGAGAGGGGTTGGCAGGAAGGCTACGCTGGGCTACGTGCGCCAAACCTTGTAGCATAGAATCTGTCTCCGTACAAACAGTATCTTAGCCAGCCGCTCTTATTCCCTCACCTAACTATCGCAGAGGTTTTTTTCCCAGGGGTAAAACCTTGGCACTTTTTCCCTTCTGCACTGTCTCTTCTTTCAGAAGTTTCTGTCTATCTTATTCGATGGACCCATGTAAACGGGCGGACGCCTGGACGCATGGAATACATCACGATCCCGTTCCTGTGATCACCTATAGAATTACTAACTTAATGCATGTGCAGAGGCGAGCTGTAGATAACAGGAAGGCCGCCATGTTTGGAGGAGCCGGTTTTGGGTACTCCCCAATTAAAAAAAAAAAAAAAGTTGGGATGAGGGGGGGGGGGGGTGTTTCCTAGCCATTCCACATAGCTTTGCTTTCATAACATTTTTCACAGTTAAAATTAGGTACAGAACATACAACAGCATGTGAATATTTATTTCCCTCAGTTAATTATCTCCGTACGTAATTTACAATAGTCTTACAGGAGAAAACAGTAGAAAATATCTTCTGGAATCAAAAGGGAAGAAAGCTACGTGCTACGTGGTGGGGGGGGGGGGGGAGAGGGCTACGTGGGGGAGAGGAGAGGGGGAGGTGGACGGGGAGGGGGGTTCACAGGATGCCAGAATGGAGCTACGTGGTTGCAGTATCTGTGGGTCAGCCGACCAGTGCAGATGTCTCCACACCCGAGGAACAAGGCGTAGCTAGTTGTAGAAATACTGTGGGCGGTAGACACTTCATTGCAGAAAAATTATGCGAACATATGATGAATGTAGGTTTAGACATTTAAACTGGCTATAACTAACATTAGCCATGAAGTGATTTCAGAGAATACCATTTCTTGTTAATTAAACACGTGTAACAATCTTTAAACTTCTAGGATTTATCTCTCTCGTCACGGCCACCTCCCTGCACCAGCTGGTTGGAACCTGATTGGTTATGTGTGGAGCGTTTATCTTAAAGTACAGCGATTGTGTTGCCATTTCTCTGACAAACGTGCAAGTTGAATTCTACGTGGTAAGTGTGATTTTGTTTACCAAATTTGAAATTTATGAGCGAAAATTTAAATCGTTCCTAGCATTCACCTAGCTCAGAATTCGGCAACGTTTTTCTACCCGAGGTGCAGTAAAATGACAAAAACAATTCTACGGACTACAAATGAATCTTAAGTGTGGTAGCGCGATGGATACTACCTGTCAACTAGAAGCATCCACTGACTGTCCTCACTACAATGCAGGTGTCGGTGTAGATGGAGGATGAAAGTAATCTGTGTAGGAAACACTATCGAAATCAAGAACACAAACAGTCGTCGCAGTTGAAGCGGGATTATTCTTATTTTACGACGACTTTGGCGCGCTGTCCTAGTGGATGTCGTGAAGTGTAGTCTTGAGGAGTCTGTTGACTTGCTGTGTTTGTTGAGCCGGCAGCCGGCCCGAATATCGAACAGGCGTGAGCCGAAATGAGCGGCGCGGATTACCGGCACTACATTACCGCGCGCAGCAGTACAGCGCACGGCAGCCTCCTGTCAGCACGAGGCGCGTAAGTGTTTGAACTGCGATCTGGATCAGGCGGTTAATGAAATGAACCAACGAACAAATCCATATCCCTGCATATGGGAATAAGTGCTAACCTAGTACTATCTCAAAGCAGCACATGAGCAATTATGGATCAATGCGTTATTACAAAATTTCTCACAAAAAAAAAGAAAAACCTCGTAACAATTACTAACCTTGTGTTGGAACTGGTTTTGTTGCCTTCGGTTTGTGTAGCGTTCATGAACTACGTTACTCACTCAAGGGGGTGGGGGGAGGGGTTGTGTAGAGACCTACGCTGGGCCTAGAGCAGGGGTGAGGGGTATTCGACCCAAGCTGCGTATACTCCGAGAGCTGGTAGACATTTTAGCGAAGGTATTTGAGGCACCGTGAAAATTTGTATAACTATTCTCTTGTAATGACAAAGTACAAAATTAAACACCTGGCTGATGGATAGCGGGTAGTAGCCGAATTATTAACCTTGAAAAGTTATATTTTCCTCCAAAATTGTGATACATAAATATCGAAAGAATATATCTGAGATATGCTGAGGTTTGCGCAGAATAATATTTACACCTGGGAAAAAAAAAATATTTTTGAAGAGAAAGGTCATTTTGGTGGGAAATTTTAGGCGCCAGATGATCAGGGATGTTATACCCAAGCTCTCGGGTACTGCTCACCTGAGTGAGGGTGATACACCGCTCACTCGCGCTCGGGTATAACTTTCCCGCTCACCTGGCAGGTACAATTTCCCAACAAAATCACCTTACTCTTCAAAACTATTTTCCAAGTGTAAATATTATGCTGCGAAAACTTTAGCAGGCCTCAGATATATTTTTTTTCGATGTTTATGAATGACAATTTTTAAAGAAAATAAAACTTTTCAGGGTTAATAATTCGGCTATTACCCGCTACGCAACAGCCAGGTCTTCGATTTTATAGTTAGACATTACATAAGAAGTGTTATAAAAGTTTCCACGGTGCCTCAAATACCTTCCCAAAAATGTCTTCCAGCTCTCCTAATATAGCTTTTCATTCATTTTATGTTTGATAGTTAAGGATACAGAATACACAATGGCGCGTGGTTATTATTTCCCTCATTCAAGTATCTCTGTGTTTTCGATACGCTGCATACTGACAGCAGTGCCATTCGCAGTCCAACCTGTAGGACGTTACTGTAGGACGTTACTGTAGGACGTTACTGTAGAACTACCGTTGGATGAACTCTCCGATTCTAACTCGAACAAAGGATCCAAGAACAAGTTCAGACCAGTAATCTTCACTCGTTCTTTCGGTCCTTTATGTAAGGTGTATATTATTTATTATAAACACCTAGTATGATGTAAGAGAGGGCTTCACTGCCCTTATCTTGCCAGGGTAAATAAACCTTTAAATAAATAAATAATCTCAGAACGCAGTAGATTCCTGCGCGAATCCATACTTGCAGAACAACGCCTCATAACAACATTTCTGCCCTCAGGGAGAACATATGTGGATCTGAAATATCAGTTACGAAACATCTCCGCAGGTGCTTGCGAAAGTGATTCCTAAAACGTGCAGAGAAGTTCTGCGTGATGAATATTGAAACTAAATAGAAAATTATATCATTTTACATTCACTGATGTGTGATAAAGTGGTAGGTAAAAAAAGTGTAAAGAAAACCATATAGTCTTGGTATTTATTATTTTTAAAAGAGTTCAAAGAATTATAACGGATCAGTAATAGTTTTAAATACTAACAAAAATTATTTGAAAGCTTCTACAAGTAGTTTAAATGGAAAAAACCCTATAATACTAGAAAATGAAATGAAATCTGCTTGTACTATACTGCCGCTTCTTTATGACTCGTCAAATGATTTCGGTACGCGAGATAATAGAAGATGAACAGCAATATTACTGGAAGGTTTGTTGAAGGATTACCCTATACACGATAAAACGCGGTGGCATGTAGGACGGGAAGAACACGTCTGGGAGTTCAACAACATCCAACGTGTCCAACATAAAGTCCCACACCCCATTCACGGTGATCGGACCATCATAGGTCCTACAAGTTGTACTGTGAATGCGTCGCTTTCCAGATGTCACACGGGGTTTCCTAGCCAGTGACAGCTCGTATTATTTTGATGTTTTGAAATAAAGTTGTTTTGATTCGGAACGCCTGCCTTTCATTTAATTATGGTGCTCGCTGCTGTATTATTTCCAGTTCAAAGTGTGACGAGGCTTATTAGAAATGTTTCTTCAACAAGTTTTCATTATCGAAAACGGTGTCAATTAGCTATGGAAATCTTTTAAGCAGAACGGAGAATCAGTTCCCTGATAATGTAGAGGTAAAGATGATAGAACTACAGCAAACGAAAAGAAATTGCGTCACTTCTTGGCTCTTTTTCTTATACTCCAGGTATAGTTTTTTTTTTTTTTAAATTTTATCAATTAATAAATAATGATCAAACAGATGAAGAGAATAATTTTTAGTAAATAGAAGAAAGAATCCATGACTGTAAATCAGAAATAAGTTTTTCCATTAACTGATCACTTGCAGATGTGCCGAGTGTCAGTATTTGAATGAGAAAATTTGTATTTATAAAAATGTAAAGCAAATATCGGTCGCATTCATTATATACGCAATCATTTTAACGCTAGTTTGGTAAGAGAATACGCTTAAGGAATTTAAAATTAAAATTTGTAAATTGGAAAAGGGAATGGGGGAGGAATTTAACACTGCAAGTATAAAAGAAAACATAAAAAATAATATAGAATGGAGTATTTAGATGACTATGGGAATTGCTCCATCACAATTAAATTAAATTAACAGCGTAAAATTTCTTCTAGAATTAATAGGGAAGAATCCAATTGTTCAGAAATACGAGTTAAACAATTCAGTTATTGATATGGTCGATTCTATGAAATATTTCGGAGTAACAGTACAAAGGAATATGAAATGGGACTTACACATTAATTCGTTAGTAGGTAGAGCTAATTCTAGGCTGCGATTCATAGGTCGAATATTGAAAAATTGTAATGAACAAATAAAGGAGATAGCGTACAAATCTCTTGTGCGTCCACATTTGGACTATTGTTGTGCTATTTGGGATCCGTTTCGTAAGGGGTTGATCGAAAGTATAGCGAAAGTGCAGAGAAGAGCCGCTCGATTCGTGACCGCTTGCTACAGTCCTTATGAAAGCGTCACAGAACTGATTAGTAGACTAGGCTGGGAGTCTCTGGTAGATAGACGACACACGTTTCGTTTAAACTTATTGGTAAACATGTGTACTCCCACTTTCACTCACGAGTGTAGTGAAATACTTCGTCCACCAACCTATTTGAGCCGGAATGACAGGAAAGATAAGATTAGAGAAATATGGTGCCGTACTGATTCTTATACGAATTCATTTCAAAGAAATTAGCTTTGGTGCTGAGCACCCTCTGCCACCCACAATTTTGTGAATTGCAGAGTATATATGTACATGTAGAAAGTGGATTGGGGAGGGGAGGAGAAGGTGTCAAGCAAACCCACGTCAGGCTACTTGGGGAGGCGGAGAGTTAACGGAGTCACGTAGTTTGTGGACGCTCCATTGCTGCCATTATACAAGCTGAATACAGCTTAACTCTCGATTTTTGGTACGCCGTCTCCATAAATAAACTGTATACCACACCTGTGTTCATAGGTGATTGGTTTCACCATACACGTTTATATTTAAACAACACACACACACACACGCACACACACAGACACACACACACACACACACCCACAAACACACAAACTGTTTCTGTCCCTCCCTCCGAGAACACAGAAGGAGAGAGACCAGCCTACAGGCCTCCACACTTCGTATCCGGGCCCGCTTGTTGTGTAGCAGTGAACTGAAACACAATGAACAGAATTAATGCCAGGCACAACAACATAGAGAGTAGTGCAATGTACAACACGAGAACGGTACCTGAAGCAGTATGTATACCGTGCATATCATGGCTGAGAAAGAAGTTTTTAAAACTCTGTGTGTGGAGCACAGACCTTTATGGCAGCCAATCATGGACTTTAGGAATACCACAAAAGAAGGAAAATTAAAGCATTTGAAATGTGGTGCTATACAAGTATGCTGAAACTTAAGTGGACAGATAAAGTGTGAAACGAACGAGTTTCGGAAATGATGTGCGAGGAAAGAAGTTTGTGGGAGAGTCTTACGGAAAGAAGAGACAGGCTGGTAGGTCATATTTTGAGACATGCAGGATTGGTTAATTTGTTAGTAGAGGGAACAGTCGAAGGTAAGAACTGCAGAGGAAGGCTGAGATTAGCATATACGTAGCAGATAATTAAGTACGTGCATCTTAAGGGGTATGTTGAAACGAAAATGCTAGCGCAAGATAGAAAGGGATGGAGAATTGCATCAAACCAGTCGAAAGACTGACGACAGCAAAAAAAAAATTTCGTTGGTGCGTTGAGAAAAACCAATACAGACAATTATTGAGTGGAGTGTTTGGAGTGGCGGGGACAAGCGGCAATTATTAAAGTAATGACTGAGCTAATTCGGCTACATCAAAGGCGGCGGAATGTTGATGCTCTGCAACACCTGTGTTTGATATCCTCTTCCGTCCCAGCGAGGACGGCATCAAAAGAACCGTTAATTAATGAAAACTGTTCGTGGAGCATGCTTCACAGGACGGCGGAAATTATGCAAACACTCAGGGCAGCCCCGTGCACGCGTAGGTAGGGCGCACAGACGTCACTTTACGAAATGTCAAAAGTTACGCTAACTAGACTGGGACAGGGGTAAAAATACTACGCAGCTACAGTATGCTCGTGTAGTCCATCATCATCCAGGACAGCTTCCAGCCACTGGCCGGGTCTTCCTCTCCAGCCAGCGCTTCCTGATACCATCTCTCTTCTTCCACTGTCGCTAAGTTTCCTCCTATTGCTTCCACACACTTTTTAATACCTTTAACCCATCTGACTCTCTGTCTTCCTCTGATCCTCTTCCCTTTCACCTCCATTTCCAGCATCTTCCTTGGTAACTTCTCCTCTTCCATTCTCTTTACTTGCCCGTAGCACTATAACCTATATTTTTCAGTTATCTTCTATAGCTATTGTTGCTTGATCATCTCCCTGATTCTCTCATTCCTTATTCTGTCGCTTCTGGTTACTCCTACTTTACTCCTCTGATATTTCATTTCCACAGCTTGTACTCTCCCTTTGTTCCTCTCCTTCATCACCCAGGTTTCCCACCCATACGTTAAAATCTGCACAAAGTACATTTTATAGGTTGCCTCTTTGCTCTTTTGGGGAACATCCCTACTCGGTACTACTGATCTAATACTCTTAAAAAAATCCATCTGCAAATCTTCCTCTTTCATTTAGCTCCGTCCTGTTTACTCCATATTCTTCAATCCAGATTCCCAAACATTTGAAACATTCCACTCTATTTAGTTGCTCTCCTCCAAGCGCGTGTTTTAGCGTGTTCAAGAAAAAGGAAATGTTGGTCGAACGATCCTGGTGCCAGTGCTCAGAAAACGCTCGGTTACTATGTTGTCACGCGTGCGTGCGGCAGCTGCGGCCTTTATTATTATGCATACAATATCAAAGAAGAAAAGAAAAGTACTAAGCTGCCGAATTAGAGAAACTTATCTTTTTTTTAAAACTGTTTAACGTCTCTTAACAGTGTGGTCTTTAGAGACGGGAAAGGATGGGGGGCACGGAATGGGAAGGAATTCGGCCATGGCCTTTTGAAGGAAGCATCCAGGCATTTGCCTGGAGTGATTTGGGAAACCATGGAAAATCCAAATCTGGATGCCCGGACGGGGATTCGAACCGCCGTCCTCCCGAATGCGAGGCCAGAACGCTAACCGTTACACCACCACGCTCAGTAGAAACTTATGGTCAGCGAAGAAATTATCTTAATAATTTAATTCGTGAATTGAATTTTGAAGGAGATAATGAGGCTTTTAAAAACTTTATGAGAATGTCAATGATCGATTTCGAACATTTCCTGCGTTACCTGTACGTGAGGCGACAACATGACGAATTAAATTAATGATAACTTTAAGATTCCTGACTTCGGGAGATTCTTATACAAACCTGCAGCGATATTGTTCAAAGTACAGAAACAAAGCATCACCTGTTTTGTACCGGTAGTCTGTGACGATATTGTTCATTCGCTCCAAAATCATATTTAGGTTGGTACTTACTTTTTATTTTTATATATTTTTACTACCAATATATATTCAAAGATTCACTGAGCGGCTCATTCGCCCGAGCACGCTCAAGTGGATGCGAGGCCTTAGTTTAACCTGCCTTGCTCAGTCGCTGAGCAAATCAGTGGATTTTCAAATGAAAGTATACTAGCAGAATACCTTGCGTTGCCTGGTACAGTGCTTTTACTCACCTCGTGAGAAATGTGTGTTCCAAGTTTCAACACATTCGCGCAGGCATTTCGGAATAAACGAAAGACGTCGATTCATACGCACAGAAGCCAGAACGTGGTGGGTTGTTCGCTGCGATACGGAATATCAGTTCTCACTTTGCTTGAATTTTAACCCAGACACAAGACACGCAACTCGAAAATCGTAACGTGTACGGTACGTGTATTAGTAAATTCCACATACGCGAATCTGTCTCCGCAAATCAAGCGTGATGCGTGAGTGCTAACGCTCTCACGTCATATTAGGGGGATGTGGGTTCGAATCGTGGTACGGCCATCCAAATTCTATTTCTCATGGTTTCACGAAATAACTGTAAGAGAATGTTGGGATAGTTCCATGGGCGAATTCCTAGTACTTTTCCGTGACTAATGACCTCGACGTCGATAACGCGTACAGCCACACACGAAACAAAAGTGTATCATGAATGTGATGGATGTGTCTGTTCGCTCAGGTTTCACGCAGAAAATACAGATTTTGAATGGGTTTTCACAATTTTAAATCTAGTGGTCCGAGTTAAAATCTAACGTACTAGTATCTATGAAGACGAAACGTCACGTTTTTGTTTTAAATGTTCGTTTACAGTTGAACATCAGGTATTCAGAATTACCTGTTTAATGTTTAATAAACAGTTCACTTTCGGGTAAAAACTATGTGCATAATAGTCACAGACTGTAAGTTTGTTGCTTTTGATATCTTCAACGGCAGCGAAGTTCTCTGGCAATCGTTTAGTAATTATTAATTAATGTAGTTTAGTCTTACAAGACTGAATAACAGAAATTTAAGGAAGGAACAGGAATATGCCGTCATATTTTTGCGAAGTGTGTGAATTTTCGTAGTATGAAGTATACAACATCTAGTTGCTATCGCATCTTTGGTGTTCCACTCTATACGTTGAGAATTTCATTTACTGCCCCGGTTACGTGTTAATAACATATCTGCTCTTTCACGATGTCTCTCTTATTTTTTTGTATAGAACGCCAGAGTTTGTTTGTAGTTTACGCTGCACACTGAATAACAGCCCACTGGCGACATCTGTCACTGGTTGCGTCTGCATTGACAAATGACGCGCATCTCTGACGAGTATCGGCACGTATTACTCACTCGAGACGCGACCGCTGTCAAACTTACTAACTCGTTCATTACGTACTGAGGTGTGAAATGCCGTCTGTCGACAACGGTTTTCGATGTATTATTTATTTGCAGGCGCGTATCGCCTCATCAAGCGGAGGCTGCTACCCTCACCCAGACCTAATGGTGTGGTTGAGCATTACCCGATTTTATTTGTGTAAACTCCGATATTGCACAGTATTTATTCAAATCCGTCGAACTTGTACTCATCTTTTTATTTGATTAGTTTCAGAGAGGATACTGGATACATGTAGCGGACTCTACCAAATTATCACAGACGATGCCGTGTGCCACAAGGACGAAACGTGTAGGGCGAATAAATGATTTATCAGAAGCAGGCGGTGTTTGAGATAAAAATATTTAGGAAGAGGCTGAGGCAAAATGTCCAACAACCAGCTTACTGCGTACTGATGTCAGATGATGCTAGTGGGGTGGTCTACTCCACGTACGGAAATGAGGTTTAGACACAGCTGGAGTATCTGATAAAGGGTCTATGGTGTGTGAGTGGTATGTAGACAGAGGTACACGCAGATGGTGGCTACTTGTATTCCTCTCCAATGTGGTGCTTCCAATGTCGTGCTTCCAATCACCGCGTTTACCTTGTTATAACAGTGAGTAAAATCGATGGTATACAAAGCAGTAGCGTGACCTCACTTGCAATATTGTTCATTTGGGAGGGGCCTCCCTCAAAATGGCTAACAGAGGCTTTGCAGAAGGTCCGAACAGGAGCCGTCATAATCGTAACAAGTGCATAAAGCAGGAGGAAAGGCTTGGGTTGGGACCATCTGGAACACCGTAGGCGTTGCTGTCGTCAGAAGCTAACTGGAAAGTTCATGTCAGATCTGTTTCAGGATGACAGCAAACACATTTGACAACCAGCAATATTCATATCCAGGAATGACCGAGAAAATAAGAAAAATCGCTAATAGAACGTGTTCTTTCCTAACTCAATTTTTCCACTACCGGAATAGGAAGCATTTATCGAGAGAAGAACTTAGAATCCTCCAGTAGTAGACCTTGATAAACCACTCAGGTCATCCTGGTGTTGGTTTTGCACGGTTTTCCCAGGTCCCTCCAGGTGAATGCAGTGGATGGTTCCTGGCGCTTGCTGTCTTACCTCTTGTCTTGGACACGCACTCTCCCCATCCACTTAGTACTGGTCGCGTCCGAAATGAACGCGACGCCACCTCAAAAGCAGCAGTCGGTAAATATACCACATATGGCGACCGTGCAAGGACCTTGCCTTCGCGGAAAGTCGTAATGACGTCACAACAACATTTCGCTGACAAGTATCGCAAAGGGTGTAGTAATAGTTTGTGCTGACGATCTTAAGTTTTTGTTATCTTCCGAATAGGAAAACGAAATCTTTATGGATTCGTTCATTTTTCCACCTGTCATGAAATCATAACTTCTTACACCTTTGACTTCAAAATTCGTAACTCCTCCCTGTTTTAATTGTTACTAACGTTTGAACGACTCAAAAGTAAAATTCTGAAAATCTTGTGCAGCGGAGGATGGGGAGAGGAGGGTTTAGCGGGAGGATGAAGAATAATTTTTCGCTATGTGGTCTTCATAGGTATTGAATCAACTCTGCGCAATGTTTGGATTTTCTTTTGATTCTACGATTTGATAAACTTTTTACCTAAAATCCTTTAGAAAAATACAATTTTCCAATCGAATTTCGAACTACTTATCCGAAAATTCTTTCAAAATTTACAGTTATAAGTAGTCTGCTAAACCGGAAAACTATAACCGTCTTTCTGGAACCTATGGTTTCTCCAGAATATCTATATTAGTTATTTTAATTAATTTTACAATTCAAAAGATTTCTTTTTTTACGACGAAACATTGCATGAACCATTCGATGAAAAATTTCATGAATGAGATAATAAATAGGCAGCTGTGAATCTACTTTTAAAAAAATGAAAATTTTTTCGAGGTTCGCAATATTCTTTTCGCCTGATTTTTTCTTATTTTTGATATATATATATATATATATATATATATTCCATTTGAAATAGAATTTCCTAAGTCATATCATAAACTTAATTTACAAAAAAACTTTTTAAAAATTTTAACATATTTTTGGTGAGTTTACTTTATTAAAGTTAATACGCGAGATACTAGTACTAAAGCAAATAAAAAATATTTATTTTACATACTCAGTAGAAGTTTGATTACGTGATGGTTTGTTGCCCTGATCGCTCCACAATTTCATCAGTTCCTACAACGATTTTTGTAAGAGTTTTTTTTTTTTTTTTTTTTTTTTTTTTTAAATTCCCCACTAAGCAGTGTTTGTGTGTGAGCGGTAAATGTCTGGCCTCGCATTCCAATAATTTCCTGAAATCACTAGAGGAAATGACGGGATAGTTTCTTCAAAACTCCATGCTGAAATTCCTTGCTCTGCAATTACCCCAGTCCCTTCACACCTCTAATAAACTCGACGTCACCTAGCCACTAGGCGGGAAGCCATGACAGAAAGAAATCAACAAAAATAGTGTTTCAATTTGCATACTTTGCTTGTTTAAAAAGGGCTATGTGGCGAGGGGGGAGGACGAGACTAGGTAGAGGTGTCGGTGACGGGGGCTCTGTGCAGACTGCCCCGTCGCTGCAGACACGCGAGTCAGCGCTATCGGCTGACCCGAGGCACGCCGCGCCTTATGACGACATATCACGTGACAGACGACCAGTGTGCGGCGCTGTTCAGTGTGGTTGTCTCATGGGACATGAGCACACTGCACCCTGGTGGAGGGGATCTCCTCCACCACTCCAAAACTGGTACTCACCTGCTGAAATTTCAATTAACTGCTTCCTTATAATGTCACGTTATCCACTCTCATTTTTATGAAAAGTTGCAACGAATTAAATTAAAAATGCCGAAATGTGAGACGCTCCGCAACCGCGAAATGTTAGCAACACTGCAAAAACGACACAAAAATCATCGGTTCAGGGATCATATCAACCTAAACAGGTTCGTTTTGTCATAGTGGTCGTGGTTAGGTTGAAATGCGGCCTGGACCAAGAGTAAAAAGTTTACGGGAAATTAGTCTTGCGGCATCCATCTCGGAAACGGCGCATTTGTTTATAACAGAAGCAATCGATTGTCTCTGACTGCTTCTATCGATTATAAGATGGCGAGCCTTGTTGTACTGCATTTCCGATAGATAATTTGTATCTGTTAATTTCATGAGACGTTTTACAACGGATTGAAGCTAAAACGGCATGAAAATATTGCAACAAAGGATTTAACCAACATTTCAAGTGATTATAATTGATTTCGCAGCGCCGCACAGTGGGCCAGAATCTGTGACCAAAAAGGAAAAAAAAGTTTCTGGATGGGAATTTTCGACTATCAGGTTGGCTACAGTAATGTTGGAACTACTGAATACCGATTGTTTGGACGATCAATTGTTCATTTCCTCCTTTATATTTCATATCAAAGTCGGCACTTCATTGCTAGCGGTGCATGCAGCCGACCAGGAAACAAAATAGTCTTGTCGTTAAAGATAAATATTTGTGTTCTGTGTAAGTGAAACGAATATTTTAAATATGGACTGTGTTCCAGGAAGTATGTACTAATTAAAATACATTTATGTAATTTTTAAATCATTAATTACACATATTTTTTTAAATTAACTTAATACCGGAAAATTTGGAAGAAAATTTTAAAATGTTCTTAAAAAAATAGACATAAGTTATGAATTCCACGATATTCCGCTTTCTTTTGCACCGTGTCCGCAAGTATATACTATTACCTTAATAAATTAACCTTCAAATCCACCTACTAGTACCAACTCCGGCATTGAACAACTTTTTAAGCGACGCTTGCAAAATGTACCCTTTTTTTAAAAAAATGAAAATATTAATGTTAAGTTAATTTTTTTCATTAATAATTAAGAAAAAGTACATTTTTTTGAAACACAAATATTCTACATTCTACATTACTTTTTAACGCTTTCAAACACGTGTTAAGAAATAAGTATTAAATAAATTAATAATTATATGAACTGTCGGAGTATGTTCAAGAATCAACCAATAAGTTGATAAAGCAATATCGCATAGGCTTTTCACGAAAGTTTTACGGACTTAAGAGTATGGAAAACGTGTTCAGGAGATTGTTAGCAACCACAGACTTCAACATTTCTTCTCTGCGCAAATCATCAAACAAACTGAAGAGTTTGTCGTCAGAAGCCGTTGCCCTCTTAGTTTCTGTGCCGGAAGATTATGAAGATTCCGATGTTGATGATGAGGAAACAGTGTTTGAAGATGATGGCGATTCAGCTGAAGATGCAGAAGAAGAAGATAATGAAGATAAAAAAGAAGAAGAAAACAATAATTTTTAATTATAGTCACAAACAATTTACTAACTGATTAACTGTAATTGAAATAAAATTCTTTTTTTGTAATATTTTATACTATCTTCTATCCTCTATTTGGTACTTTTCTCGAGCTTTCCATTTTTTGAGCTTATATTTTCAACCATTAACTACAACAGCCTCTAAATATTGACTTTTACATAAATAAAAAGAATTTTACCAATTTTCGCCCGCCATCTTGGATCCACCATTTTGTTTTGTTTTTTAATATTTGAAGTCACAATCTTCATCATCAATCTCGATAAATCCCAAAAAATTACTTTTATATGAATTAAAGGACTTTTATCAATATTTTTCCGCCATATTGGATCCACCATTTTCTTTTTTAACTTTTTGATACCATATTCTTAATCACCAACTTCGATAACCTTTACGTACTAACTTTGGTACAAATTGATCAACTCTAGCAACCTCGATAATTCCACAAAAATTACTTTTATATGAATAAAATGACTTTTAGAATTATTTGTCCGCCATCTTGGATCCGCCATTTTCTATTTTCACTTTTTCATATTATATTCTTAATCAGCAACTTCGATAACCTCTACATACTAACTTTGGTACAAATTGAACAATTTTTTATATTTTGGCCAGCTTTTTGCGATTCTGGCCCACTGTGCGCCGGCGGCATCTACTAGTTGCGTTGCAATATCTTATATCAGCATTTTTAATTTAATTCGTGACGACTTTTCCGAAAAAGGAAAGTGCAAAACGTGAAGAGGGCATTATAAGGAAGCAGTTAATCCAAATTTCAACAGGTCAGTACCAGTTTTGCGGTGGTGGAGGAGATCGCCTGCACCCTTTTTGTCTTCTGCGCGCACGCTTTCTGGAATCACTGTTCGCTCTATTCCGCTGTTTACTGATTCAGTTTTAACAACGGACTAGTTGCTTCACTGGGTGTGGACGTTATTCAACCGTAGATCACCGGGTTAGGAGATCAATTTATCCGACAAGCAGCTCGAGAGTAAATTGGGAAAGAATTAAATATATCATGTAATTACAACTACTTTTATATTGTAAGATCGAAGGTTTTCTCTGCGTTGGAAATAAACAAACGCTTCTCTGGCTTCCGGCCGCGTAATAAAGTCTCACTTGTGGGACGTTTCGAAGGCGTCTCTCTCACCTCTCACATTCAACTATAGATGTCACTAACTGTTTGTTTACGCTCTACCGCGGAAACCGTCGCAGCGCGATGACGTCATCCACTCTTCTGCTGTTAGTGAAATTCAGTTGCTTTTCAGGTGGTATTAAATTGTTAGAAGGTTTCTAACTCAAGTAATGCGAATTTCGGCATTGAGAAGGTAACGAGGTGGTAAATTAAAAACATAAAATAGACCAAACCTTTTTTTCTTATATGTCTTTCTCTTTTTAAAAACAAAAATGCAGTGACAGTCTTTGTTCAGTAGTTTTTTTTTTTTTAACTGCTTTACGTCTCCTATAACTACGAGGTCTTTAGAGACGGGAAAGGATGGGGGCAAGGAATGGGAAGGAATTCGGCCATGGCCTATTTTTTGAAGGAAGCATCCCGGTATTCACCTGGAGTGATTTGGGGAAACCATGGAAAACCCAAATCTGGATGCCCGGACGGGGATTCGAACCGCCGTCCTCCCGAATGCGAGGCCAGAACGTTAGCCGTTACACCACCACGCTCGGTGTTGTTCAGTAGTGACAGCTCCTGTGGTGTATACTTTTTTCTTTATGTCATTTAGAATAAACACGGGTAAGAAATGAACTTGTTCCTTGTTCACCTGGTACTGCTACAGAAACGTTTCTAGTTTCTTGGTAATTGTGGCGCTAACCAATGAAATTCACTCAGTTCTACTCTCTTTTAATTGATTTCATGTATGAATGTATTCATTGGGAACCACAAAACAAGCAGCAGTTTGTAATTCTTCTTCCGTATGGCTGAGCTAGCATTGTTTTTCCTTATGGATTTACGCGATTTGCGCCTCGTCGACGTCGAGGTCATTAGAGGCGGGATGGGACTGGGGACAAGGAACAGGTAGGAATTTGGCCATGGCCTTATTGAAGGAAGCAGACCGACATTCGCCTGGAGTGATTTGGAGATACCATGAAAAACTCAAATCTGGATGCTTGGACGGGGATTCGAACCGGCGTCCTCCCGAATGCGAGGCCAGATCATTAACCGCTCCCGACCACGCTTGGTTTGAGATAGCAGTTTCTATATTTGGAAACATACGCAACACTGCGAATAAGAAAATGAGTTGACATCCCGTAAAGTTCTATGCTTGACACCACTGTTAACAGGAGCGGATTCGCCCCTGACCGGAGCATCAGTTCACGCAGCGTGACGGCAGTGTAGGTCCAACATACAGTGTCTCAGAGTTCTCGTTTAAGCTTTGCGAGTCACCACTCTTCATGTTCTGCGTGCCTCCGAGGTGTGTCTTGCTGTGTATTACGCTCCTCGTTTCCGTGAATGTGACTGTAGCTTAGAGGTGAATTCCTATCGTAAGTGCAGCAGAGAGGTTAGGCTGCTGCCAGTCCCGTGCTTTGACCTTCAACTGACCTCAGTCACACTAGCGACACTGATGACCTTTTCAAATTCCGCAGCTGTACGGCACGCAGCTAGTCTGTATCCACTGCCGACAGAACCGAGCCATGGACTCTCATTAAGGTGTCGACATTATCTCGTTGTGCGTTTCTGCTCAAACTTCCTGGCCGAGGTGAAACTGCTTGCACGTCCGTTAGGACACTTCCAAGCAGAGTAAAAAAAAAAATAAAAAAATTCTGACCTGAAAAAAAACATGAAAAAAATTGAAACATAACCACGTTTTTTTTCTGGGACTTTTTTCATAACTACTAAATCTCAAATTTGTAAGGGAATTATCGTTTAATATGATTGTTTTAGAGTTTATACTAAGTACTTATCTTAATTTTTAAATCTACTATACTTTTATGGTTCAGTAGAAAAGAAAATTACGAAAATATTGGCAACATTGACTGACGTTTTCTTTGAAGTATGGGGACTTCCCAAAGAGACTATGTTGTGCGAGAAGGAATCCCCGTTCCCCGTTGTTTGGATTGATACTCGCTATTTGAACTGGTGCTGCCAGCCCTACGAATTTATCTTTAGACCTACGGATCTTTTAAAAAAATTAGGAATTTTAAATTTATCTACGGTTGTTTGCCTCTTTTTATTAGTTATTGTGCTTTTCTTATATTCGTATACTTGTTAAACTCTCAGCGTATAGTGATACTGAATCATTAAATTGTCAGTAATTATGAATCGTTTCCTTGCAACCGTTGGCGTAAACCAACGATTGAAGAAGAAATAAAGCTCCTATTTTGTATGAAAATTCATTTAAATTCAAACTTAAAATACCGTAATACAGAACTATTGGCGCAATCTTTATGCACAGTGTGTACTTTGCTCACAATTTAAAACTGCAATCTCAAAATCCTTAGTGTACAATACAAGAACAACCGGTAAAAGAAAATGTAACTATTTCTGTTGTTATCGATCTAGAGGAGACAGAGGAAGAAAGAGAAAATTCCAGTACCGACCGAACTAGTGTTGATAGTTCTGATACTAGTGAATGTGGTACTGACATAGAGGATGAATAAAATTATGTGACCTATATAGATACATTTATGAATCATTATGTCAGACATTATATGATTCAGTAAGATTTAAAACACACATGTAGAATGTAAGATTCGTAAATAAAACTATAATTTATCAAATATATTAATTTCTGAAAAAAAAAACAAATTTTGAAAATAAACAAGGGTGCTAGGTTATATTTCATTTTTTTTTTTTTCAATTTGCAACACTAGTTGTGCCACACCCGTATCCGGCACGCATCACCCCCACAAGTAACTGCGTGCTGTCCCAGCGTGACGGTGCGCGTGGTGGATGACGCTCTGTGCTCGCAGCAGGAAGGACGCCGGTTCGAATCACCGTCCGGGCAGCCAGATTTGAGTTTTCCATATTTTCCCCAGACCACTCCACGCGAATGGCGGGATGCTTTTTTCAAAAAGGCCATCGCTGGATTTCTTCCCGTTCCTTGTCCCAGTCCCATCCCGCCTTTAATGGCCTGGATGAGGCGTAAAGCCATGACAAAAAAAAAAAAAAAAAAAAAAAAAAAAAAAAAAAAAAAAAGTGGATGAGAGAAGGAAGACACCACGGGAGTGCACAGCTGTTGTATAATTTTTGTATTTTTCGCGGCTAACATACTTATGATGATTGGAATATATAAGATTGTTGGTGGTTTAATTAATAGGATAATTAAGTAGTCCACCATAAAGTTCACTTTAACATTTGTTTTTATTCTCAAAGAAAACACGTCAATGATATTGTTTAAATGAATCCAGCCATTGTATACAACACTCCTTCCACAGATAATACAGTTCTTGGCCGTAGTAAAATTTAATCCCTGAAAAACTTTGCCGAAAAAATAACTAACTAACTTGGATGATCGCTTTATATAAACTGCACCGAAATTTCTAGAATACTTCAAAAGATTCCGACAGCTATTTCCCGAACATTAACAATACTTAAACAATTGAAACATATTAAAAACAATCAGAAATATTTCATAATCACTTACAATCAATACAAAATGGTCAGAAATGGACATTAATGACACCTTAAAGACAAAATTATTCACAGAAATCATTTTAAACTGTAGCAAATTATCCTTTAGACATCGTAACTCGCATTAATACTTGGAATTACCAACAATTAAGCAATTCTCTTGCACAATTCTGTTCTTAAACCTATTAAATTGTCTCTAAATAATTTCTTTTCATAAAACAAAGTCTATATACATTGATTTATAGGAAATTGCAAAACAAACCTACCAGATCATATTCAACCAAACTCTAGCTTACTACAAATGATTCATAAAATACAATTCCATTTAACTTTAGGTTTGAGTGCTGTAACAAGTACTTCAACGCCTATTCTACCATTTCAGCTGTTTTATTCTATCACCAACGTTTCGACACCCTCTTTCCTAAGTTTTGTTTGTTTGTTTTTCCTGTTGAGCTTGCAGAACGCTGGCGGGTCACGGGTGAACGCTTTTCAGTTCTTATCATACACGCGTGTATGATCGGTGTGTTACACATTCAGCACGCGGATGATTCCACTGAAAAATTGTCGCTTCGGGTTTCAATCGTCCGTGATAGGAGAAAAGACTTGATGGAAACAAAAACAAACAAAATAATAATAATAATAATATACTAACTACTTCAATCATCCCAGAGCTGCACTAGCTTGTCGATATGAATGCCGTGGTTTACTGCGCCTCGAATGGTATACCAGCAACCGAGTAGTATTGTGTAGCTGGTTGTATATTATGAAGGACGTTATCAACACACCTCAACCCACAGCGTCTGCTGTTTCCACAAGTGAGCAATGATATGGGTACACCGCAGGCTCCTAAAGTCTATCACTATAAATACAGTAAGTACTAATTTGTTACATGTCCACAAAATCGTCGCGCTATCAATGGTGTCACTGGAGAGGTCAAAAATTATCTCGTTAGCAGTCCCATAATTCTAAAACTTTTTTTCCACCTCTTTAAAATCGAATTTGTTGTGGAGATAAAAGACTGGGAGCATGTTACGGGATAGAATTCGGCCATGGCCGTTTCAAGAAACGATCGTGACATTCGCGTGGACTGATTTCGGGGAATCACGTTAAAGAGAAATCTGGATGTGTGGAGGGGGATTCGAACCTGCGACCTGCAGAATGAGCGGCACTGCGGCCCCAACATGGCGGCGTGCGCCGTCAGCTGAATGTTCGCTCTCGACCTCCGCTGATGGGTCTCACTGACTGATTGATTTGGTTCTCGAGGCCATCACGTCTCTGCATTCTGCGCCGCTTACCGTTTGTTATTCCGTTCTTCAGTTGTTTCACGCTTCCACCGCAGCTGTCTACTCCACGCGTGGAATGATCTGGTCGAGTCGGATTGCAGATTGACAATACACTGAACAGAGACAACTTCAACTTTCACTACATTCGAGATTCGTTGTCACCAAACACTGTCGAAAGCACAGTGAAACACACTTCAAGAAACAGCTGCTAGAAACATAGTCCAGTCCTCGGCTTGGTGCCAGCCTGTGATTGGCAGGAGTATTAGAAATTATATTAAATATCCGATACCATCCGTTGGACACAAAAACACTCTTAATTCCGTTGTTACCAACCTGACAACTGCAAATACGATGCTGATATGATTTTGGAATTATTTAAACTTGCTAGGATCTGTTTGAATGTAATAAACAGTTTAAATGAGATGAAAATAAATGATATATGCTCCCTTGTTCTAGTAGGGGGCAGTAAGTACAATCGAAATGATGTCACTGTAAATATTCGCTTCGACTTACACATATGAAGTGAGTATGTGCAACTTGT
The DNA here is from genome assembly GCA_031002005.1 of Vandiemenella viatica. Classification (NCBI taxonomy): domain Eukaryota; kingdom Metazoa; phylum Arthropoda; class Insecta; order Orthoptera; family Morabidae; genus Vandiemenella; species Vandiemenella viatica. Next base: position 3,830,460 of record JARYHS010011408.1, on the reverse strand, counting down.
GTTTATGACATGTAGCAATTTATCCTCCCTAGTACTGGAGTACTGGAATACGCGTATTCTTACTTCAAAGTACATTTCAAGTTTTCGCAGTATTTTTCTTGAGCATTTTAAATCCTTGATTTCGAAAGAAGTATTTTTTCACTCAATTTTTGCAACCAAACAAAGGTCTGATTTATCATAGACACAACAATCTACATGTATTAAAAGTTAAATAAGCTGTCGCTTCTTACAACATCTTAAGATTGATTTCCGTGCAGCACCTCTGAAGGAAGATTAAATTAGATTAGAGTCAGCCACGTCCTCAATTATCTGCTTCATATATTTTAATCTCTGTCTTCCTTTACAGTTCTTACTTTCGACTGTTTCCTCCACTAACAAGTTCATAAATCCAGCATGTCTCATAATATGACATACCAGCCTATCTCCTCTATCTTTGAGATTTTTGCACAAACTTCTTTCCTCATCCATCATTTCCAAAATGCGTTCATTTTGGTAATTAACAATAATTGAAAGAAACTGTGGGCTTCCAGTGTTAGCGGTGGTCAAAGGGATAATTCACCCTCAATACGCCGTACCTTAGTTTAAATGTGGACTGAAATTCCGGTAGTAAAGCCAATCGTTTACCACATGCGCACTTATACAAGAAAGCTAACAGGAGGATTGCACTATTGACTGAATTACTTAAGAGATCAACGTTTAAACGCGGGCGTTTCACATTTGACGAAACCCGGCAGGGTAATTACATAAGGACGAATTTCTCTCGGAGTTGACGATATATGATATTCCCTCTGGTAACTGGCCGAGTTAACGAATTGTTACCCGAGAGAATTTCATATATAGGATAATTACAGTTCGCTAACTCTTGTGGTCGTAATGACCTAGTGAATGGCTTCTTATAATCTTATCGGCTCCGCAATCCGCCCCTATCGTAACCACCTAGCCTAACCCTGTAATACTACCGGGTACAGGGGACCTGCAGCTTAACGTGGAATCCTAACCACGGAAGCGTTCAGCGTACTTCACATTACGCTGCAAGCTGTGCGAGAGGCCGAGACTGGGATTCGAACCGGGGACCTTTCGACCTCGAGTCAGACGGCTTAACCACTGAGCGCTCTTTATATTCTGTAATGAAGTACTTTATTAAATACGCACTCACTTCACAGCTTCTAATACAGTTACAACAGGTTCAGTTCATTGACATTGAAAACTTCACATTCATCGAATAATTACATAAACGTATAATTTAGCACCTAATTCCTCCATCAGAAACAAATTTAGTTAATTACAATCCAGTTAGTGATAGTGTGTCTTTCGGCCGTTGCACTGGGAGTCCAACCCTTTAGGACACGTAAGATCGGAGACCTGCCCGGATTGTGATTGCACTGAGTCTTGACGGATGTACCGCCGGATTGTGTTTTGTCGACTAGTCGACCAGTGCAGATGTTTTCGTACCTGAGGAAGACGACGGAGCCAGTCGTCGAAATATCGTGTTTTCAAAACACAATACGGCGGTGCACCGTGCGTTTAGACCAGTGGTTCCCAAACTTTTTATCCCGTCGACCCCATCATAGTACATTAGACTCCTTATCGACCCCCAGATTAACTATTTTAAAAAAAAAAACATTAAATCATTTTTGACATTTGTAATACAAAGCAATAAGGAGACCTGCATAACAACACAACGAAATAAATTACAGTTTCCATATGTTACAAAATCCAGCCAATAACATCAACAGGAAAAAGAGATATTTTCCATTGATATTGTAATCTCAAAAAATAATAAGAAAATTATAGATAGATGGAATAAATTTCGAATAAAGGTCTGCTAAATAAAAAAGATGGTTCTTGCACTGTCATATAGCAATGGATCCACCTTCCTTAGAAACTCATCAGATGAGCGTCTGTAAACCTCTCGACAACCACCTTACCTCAGTGTGCAAAAGTAATTGGTTGAAAGTTTCACCATTTACTTCACATAACTTCGCAAACAGACGGGAATTGAGAGGATGAACTTTAATTTTATTTATAAACCTGATTTTTATAGGAACGTTCTTATTTTTCCCTATACAGTTTAATTAATTCTCTTTAATATTAATCGACCCCCTTTCGACCCCCGTGTATTTATCGACCCCAAGGGGTCGATGTCGACCACTTTGGGGACCCCTGGTTTAGGCCATGCTTCCACCCTCCACAACCCTCCGCTGGATTATTGTTTGAGGTTACGCGTCGCTATGCCATAATGTTATACTGGAATATATAACATCGTTTATGTTAAAGAAAACAACTTATAATGAGTGTTATAATATTTTATTAAATACATCAGTGCAGTAATACGACATTTCTATTTTTATTTTGAACATTATATCAGTGAGAGGTTTGGCAATGTGTTTCATAGCTTTGCGGATGGTAATAGTGATAATACACGCTTATACTGGTAATGAAACATGGAAAGATATTAATAGGAAAATTAAGAGAGCTGCTCGGAAGGGTAAAGATGACCGTGAGAACAAGCTGGCACTTGATTTTGGGCATAAGGGTGAGGGATTTTTTTTTTTTTAACTGCTTTACGTCTCTCAACAGCGTGGTCTTTAGAGACGGGAAAGGATGGGGGGCAAGGAATGGGAAGGAATTCGGCCATGGCCTTTTGAAGGAAGCATCCCGGCATTTGCCTGGAGTGATTTTGGAAACCATGGAAAACCCAAATCTGGATGCCCGGACGGGGATTCGAACCACCGTCCTCCCGAATGCGAGGCGAGAACGCTAACCGTTACACCGCCACGCTCGGTAGGGAAAATTTTCTTTCATAGGAAAGGAAGTAAGCGATTGGAAGAAATTACCAAAAGAAATGATGAATAATTTAAGAAAAACATCCAAAGAATTTAAAGTAAAAATTAGTAGAGGGCAAAAGTAGGTGGGAAGAGGAAAGGAGAGAGACGGGTGCGTAGGGAGCGTGCGCTGCGTCGTAATCACATCAGTTATTATTGTTGCTATACGCATCTCAAATCACTTTCGACGCCCAGACCAGGTGGATACTTTGATTTTATTTGAGGTAGTACAGTAAACCCACATTCAGAGGGAAATGTCGTGAAAACTGTAGCCAGTAGTTGACACACCTCGTGCCTCCCCCCTCTTCCTATATCTACAGCAAGAAGCCATATTGTAAGACATTGATATACGTTAGTGTTGAGTCACGACAGAATGCCTCGGTGGGTGATGGTTTCTGAGTCTGCGATTTCGGAGGAGAATTCCGCTGCCGGTGGAGCTTTGTTCTGTCTATTTAGAAGGCGGTGAGGCCGGTACAAATGACGGCACTTGGGGCTGGATTCCAGTGCTCTGTTTCCCGGGGGACACCTCCTAGTCTGGAGAAAGAGGGAAGGGGGAGGTAAGAGGATTCGAGGGACTCGGAGTGGAGAGGCAAGCAGCGGAGCAAACAAAACGATACGCAGGGCCGCCAACATCACGGACCAAGTCGCCACAGCAGTGGGAAAACAACTTCACGTTGGATTATTTAACATGTTTGCTGTCAACCCACGTGAGTACAAACTCGGACATTATTAGCAGAACAATAATATCATCAGCAACTGCCAACATGTTATTATTAATATTACTCTGCGATTCACTAAAAATAGGTGGCGGAGGATGCATTGCACCAGTCCTATGTGTAACCATTTGTAAATAGGAAGGGATATACGGGATATGGCAGGAGACGCCAATGAAATATTTTTAGGAACCATCCCGGCATTCGCCTGGAGCGATCTGGGAAAACCCAGATCGGGATGGCCGAAGGGTTTATAGACACCTACTCCAATCTAAGTTCTCTCGCTCGATAACTCCTTCCTGTTCCGCTCCCTAATCGCTCGTGGGGAAAGAAAAAGTATAGAAGTGAATTTGTTCTGACCCTGATTTCTCTTATCTTATCATTCCTAGATGTGCCTCAAGTAAATGATTGAGTGACAGCAGTCAGCTTGCAACGGCTACAAGATACCTGATGAAGACATCAGAATCAGATATCGAAACGTTGTGTTTGCACAACACCATCCTGCCGGCTGGACACCCGAGAGGACTTCATTATATATATATATCTGTCACAAATCGGGCGGCTCTTCTTTGGACCTTCTCCAATGCCTACATTAACCCCTTTTGATACAGAATAACAGTATTCTACTTAACATCCTACTAGTACAGGGCGTTCGCCGGAAAACGCTACCCTCCCAGTCTGTTGCCGTCGGCAACTTGCTCGGTCAGTGGAGCCAGCAACTCCCGCCACACGGCACCGTGAATCACCGCACTGTTTAACACCTCCGCTGCCCCAACAGTGCAGTGACGCAGTATAATGGGACCCTTACATTGTTAAGAACGGTTTCTTTGCATTGTATCTAGTTTGTGACTTCAGTCTCTTATTAATCAGTGTTGTGAATAAACGTTTCTTTGCGGTTTGGCTGGTTTGGTGCTTCATACTCTTACTAATCTGTACCGTGTTTGAGTGTGAGTAAAATTATGGTAAGTTACAGTTTTCAACAAAGAATATTTCTCTACGATACATATGTGAAGAAGAAGTCGTTTAAAAAGTGTCGCAGTAAATTTCGTCGCGAATTTCCTGGCGCTTTACTGCCAGCTAAATCAACAATTCTGCGTCTGGTTAAAAAAGTAAGAGAAACGGGTTCATTTTTTAACAAATAGAGACTGTCGGTCAACCGTATTCTCACAGAGGAGAAAATTGACGATATCGCTTTTCGAATAGAACAGTCACCCAAAAAAGCATTAAGTCAGTTAGGGCAGCGTGTGTCTCGAAATATGTTCAGAAGATGTGAAATGTGCATTACACAAGAGGGTCAACACTTCCAGCATCTTTTATAAGGTAAGCTAATGAATTACGTCACATTTAAATGCTTAGCACATACAAGTTTATGAAGTTTATGAAGCGTAATTATTATGAAATAGTCCGCGGCTTACGGTCGAACAATGCCGGAAGCTGACCGCTCGCTCGCCCGGAGCAGTTTCTTCCTTGTAGCGCTAACAGTGGGTAGCGTTTCCCGGCGAACGCCCTGTATAATCAATTTCCGTTGTTAACTGAAAATACATAACATTCCATTTTAGTTACTACTTAGACCCCTATATATTAATATAATTTCCAAGTAGTTTCAACACAAAGAAAATCATACACCATTTTAGTTATAATGAACAACATTGTCACCTTTCCCTTCCATTAGCCAAAATCATATAGTATCTTTTATCATCTTTACTTACCAATCTCAAAGAAAAAAAATGCTTACAGACATTAAAATATATATATATATATTTTTTTTTATTTCGAGATACGTATAATAATTGATCTCGTTACGTACTAAAGATATCATTGGAATATCAACTATTATAGTGTAATGCTATGTTAACTTGAAGATGTATTATCAGGGATGTAATTCTTTATACTCCTAATTCAATCTCATGCTGTTATTAATCCATGTATCCATTCATACAAAACAATGTTACCAGTGTAATGTTTACTGCTAATCAATATATATATATATATATATATATATATATATATATATATATATATACTGATGTTAAATCTTATAATGCAATGATGCTGGCTGTATGGAGAATATCCGAATGCCATTAAAATAAAAAAATAAAAAAGTTTTTGTGACTGCATTGCTCTTGAGAACTACTAAACGCTTTCATTAATTCACTCTAGAACATTTCAAGAATCGCGCCACCAAACAACCAGAGATATATTACAGAGGATTGTCCTCTCCTAATACAAAAGGGTTTCGATACAATTTTCCAGCAATCTCGTCACTACCGATTCTCTCACTTTATCTACCCCCCAAAAACATTTCTATTTTTTTTATTCGCAAATTGGCTGCTTGGGATGAAGCTTATGTTATTCTTCTCCAGAAGTTCCTTTTCGTCCAGTATTACTTCACACGTCGACTGGAGTATAGCCACTGTTGTGGATTTTTTTCAAGTTGAAATCCGTACAAATTACTGATCACGTTCCGAAACGCGTTTTATCTAACATCCCGGCTTGTTGGAATTATCCCCAGCTTCAGAAAATTCCTAAATCAATGCTATACTTGCATTTTTGCTCCATATTAATTCAGATATGTGTTTTGTTAGCAGGTTTTTAACCATTATGTCCGGGATATGTCTTCTTCTTCATTACCTCCTCCAAACACTTTGCAGTCGGCTGACTTCGATGACTATTTTTTTCCTTGCTTAAGGCTTTACGCTTCATCGACGTTGAGGTCATTAGAGGGGGGAATGGACGGGGACAAAAAACGGGAAGGAAATCAGCCATGGAATTATGAAGAAAACATCACTGCATTCGTCTGGAGTGATTTGGGGAAACCATGTATAACCCAAATCTGGATGCCCGTACGGGGATTCGAACGTGCTTCCTCCCGAATCCGAGGCCAGAGCGTTAACCACTCACCTACCACTCTCGGTGCACAAAAACTATTTCTGAAATAAAAACTTTGTACCTGTGGTTTTGAAAGTTTTACGTTTTCGAAGCTAGTATTTTATTTTCTATGGTAGAACAGTCAACAAAGAGAGTTCAGAGAGCTCTGAGTAACACAGCAGAGCGCTCAGCTGGCAACTGAGGGCATTAACGCGGCTGTCCAAAGACCATGGGACGAAATGTATGAACCATGCAGAAAACATTTATCTAAAAGAAACAGGCCAGACAGAAAAACTTAAACGTGCTGTCTGTAGTCCGACTCTATTTTATGTGTCTGAAATAGGAATATAACAGAGCTCTGCATCTACAAGTGCGGAATTTCCGCGTGAAATCCTACTTCCGCTTCAGCATCCATAATTTTTAATGCGGATGCATAGTGGATGATTGTTTATATTGCAATATATATTATTCTTTTTCTTTATACGAGATTCGGTCCATCTTCTTTAAGCTAACAACAGCGTGGTTGTTTTTTTCCTTGCGATCTTGCAATAAAAGCAACAATGGACTGAACTGTGTTATTATCTAAGCGACGAACTTACAAGTTTGAACTTGCACGTGAAGTAAAGCGGCCTATTCACGGTCCAACTTATAAGACATGTGTGTAGAACTACCGTAGGATCTGCTCACCCATAAACCCTACTCTAGATGTTCCAAGCAACCTTTCCTTTCCACCGCACATCAGTGTCCTTATAGCACACGCGCAGGATGTTTCCTGCAATCAGGCTCCAACGCCCCAGCCTGTGGACGGCAAGGACCCGTCTTGGTTGTCAGGGAGTCCAACAACATCCCACACGTCCTGCCTGTAGTCCTGTAACCCCTTTCACGGGCTCCTCAAAAATCCTTTATCGGAAAATCAGATCATCGTAGGTCCTGCAAGTTGTACTGTGAATGTGCCGCTAGAGCGGTGGGAAGGCGGGTGGCGGGCACGGAGATGTGCGGTGGCGTGGCCTAAAGTAGTCGAGCCGCGAACTCCGAAAAATTCACATTCCCTGAAGTATCTGGGGGGGATAGTACAAAGCAACATGAAATGGGACTTGCACATAACTTCCGTCGTAGGCAAGGCTAATTCTAAATTACGATTCGTAGGTCGTATTTTGAGGAATTATAATGCCCATACAAAGGAGATAGCGTATAAAACACTAGTGCGTCCGCATCTGGATTACTGTTGTGGAGTTTGGAATCCGTATCGCAAGGGATTTATTGACTCAGTGGAGAGGGTGCAGAGGAGAGCCGCTCGATTCGTGACTGGTTGCAACAGCCCTTATGAAAGCCTCACAGAATTGATACATATATTGGCCTTGGATAGTTTGGAAGACAGACGACGTAGCTTGCATTCGAATTTATTGGAGAATTTAAATTTCGAGTGCAATGAAATACTTCTTCCGCCAACCTATTTAGGCCGCAATGACCGGAGGGATAAGACTAGAGAAATAAGATGCCGTACTGATGCTTTTATGTTCTCCTTCTTTCCTCGCACTATTCGGGATTGGAATGCGCGGGTTTAGGATTGGTGCTTAGCACCCTCTGCCACCCACAATGTTTGTGATTTGCAGAGTATGAATGTGGATGTAAAAAGATTTTTAGACGCGCGCGTAGTTAAGTAAAAATTTAATTAACTAGTGAAACTAACCCACGTTTTTGTTTAATGATGAGGCATAAAATAAATCAATATGCCACTATTATATGGAAATAGACTTTACTTTAAAAAAATGTAAAATCTGGAGTAAAAAATACTTCTTTTGATTTTAAGTTTATTTTTGATAAAATATTAAAATCTAAATAATTATGATTGTTTTTGCACCTCCACATCCGCAAAAAATCCGCACGCCCGGAAGTAAAACACTGATCATCCGCATCCGCTTCCGCTTCCGCAAAGATGGCATCCGTTACAATCCTGGCCTGAAGTGGTAGTCGAGGCTCACGGTTCGGTACTCACATGAGCTAAACACATACGAGACCTGACGAGGCAATCGCTTGACCGAGAAATCGACACCCGGACTCCACCGCCGCGCCGCGTGGCCGCTCAAACCACTACTAACGCAACGCACCCTGAATCCACAGCAACCGGGACATAATGACGCTAAGCGCTAGCCCAGGGCTAGCCCAGCCCCGCGTACAGCCCGCCCTGGCGCGGTATTCCGCGATCACCCGGCGACTCACAACTATACTGCGGCGGGCAGGACATGTTTACGCGCTTCAGAGTTGGATGGGAGCGCACGCAATATTTGTCCCCTTGAGGCGTGAGGCTCTGCGACAAGCCGACCAAATCCCAACACGTCGCATCCTGAGAAAACTGTCCTGCAGCCACCGAACCGGCGCAACGAAGAAGAGGAGAATTATTGCCCAACTGTCCGGTGACTGGAATATGCAATTACGGCCCGACTTTCTAATCCTCAGCTGTATTCAAAGCTTTAGGACGAACAGAGCATCAAATCAGCTGCATCTCCCTTCATACGCCTTTCTACTTCTCATACACTTGTTGTGACATCTACTTTTTTTACTCGACGAAAATATGCTTTACTGCTAATGTGGGCTCTTGCGGGGAAACTATTCGTAATTCATTCCACTACTGATTGGACACATCCTATTCCACAGCTTTCATCTTGAAACCGACGCGTCCCCAAGCCAGCCATGATTGGCTAATCAGCCACTCAAAACCGCTGCTTACGACGTTCGCGCCAACGGTTAATAACTTCTCCCACGTTCTGAATGTTAATCAACACAATAAACGAATTTATAAAACTGAAAACTGTAACCAAGGCTAAAACAGGTTGCTTTTCAATTACTAGGAACGCAAGAATATATTTTACAAACTTTTTAATAAGACCGAGCGTGGTGGGTGAGTGGTTAACGCTCTGGCCTCGCATTCGGGAGGACATAGGTTCGAATCCCCATCCAGGCATCAAGATTTGGGTTTTCCATGGTTTCCCCAAAACACTTCAAGCGAATGCCGGGATGCTTCCTTCACAAGTTCATAGCCAAATTCCTTCCCGTTCCTTGTCCCCAGTCCCATCCCGCCTCTAATGACCTGGACGTCGACGAGGCCTAAAGCGAAAAGTAAAAACAAAAAAACAAAAGTTTTTAACAGGTCAAGCGCGGATTTTAGTATCCTACAGTAACTCTACCATGGGGATGATCGGATTCGTTGTTCCCTGCATCTAAATGCGCCGACGTCAACGAGGCATAAACCAAAAACAGTAAAAAATATTTTACAATCTCTTAAAATCCTCGACAAAATATCTTCAACATTTGAAGTTATATTAAATAAGTAGCTACTGTCGTAATACCATATCACAATAGCCCTTTGTTATGTACAGGTCAATTTCACGTATCAGTTTGCTGCACGGACTAAACTATTTTACTCCGCTCATGAAACAGCGCGGAAGATTCTGCTACAAGCAAACTAGCCACTAAAGTGTTCGTGGAGCGATAAATTCCTCGCACAACTTATTCCACGAACCGTTAAACGTCCCTTCGAGTGGAAATTTTCGTTTATAACGCCTTGTAATAACTGTGGCGTATCAAATTACGCTGGTGCCAACGATATTACAATTAATACCTTTTGGCAGCTTTATAACTCTTTGATAAAATATCAGCGACATTACCGCGTGAGGCGGTTGTTCCGAAGCGAATTACCTTTCGTGTTGAATCTCAAAGTTAACACGCTCGCCTTCATAATGTCTTTTGTCTTACGTCTTTAATTAAAAGCAGTGACAGACAAACGCGTTGCTAAGAGCCGCAACAATTTCAAACCAGATGCTGCTGTGAGCGGGGCAGTAGAAACGTTAGGTGTTTGTGAACAGCTATATAGCACTGAAGTTTGATTTCTGAGGACAATGTTTCGACGGATTGCTTGTTAATAATCTTCAGGTGACTTTAATCCGCATGTTGCCAGCTAGTGAAGCAGCGGCAGGCGGTCGAACCATGTTGGTATCAGTATAACATAAAACAGGTTCGAATCATGGCACAGCAAGCAAGAAACTTCTTTAGTTTATTCGACTATGTTTGGACCAGCGATTAAACAGTTTCCATAAACAGCTTGAGCGACAATACAACTAAAACTTATTTTTATGTCATAATAACACCCCCACTATGTCGAAATAAGTCATCATTAGGATTCGGATCTTAATGACAAGTCTCTTTTTCCTATTTCCTTATTAACCGATTTCCAGAAAAGGAGGAGGTTCTCAATTGGTCTGTAATTTTTTTTTATGTATATTCAGCGATATCTTCGCCAATTTTGAACTGATTTAAATGACATTTTTTTTAGTTAATAGGGTATACCTCCAAAGTGGTCCCATCTGAATTTCAGTGACAAACCACCCCTTCTACCGCTTAATTTTTATACAAACCCACATTTTTTATCTGATTTCGTTGGAACTTTGGACATGTATAGTCAAAAATAAAGAGAAAAATACTGTCAACTTTTTGTTTGAAAAAACGTAGCTCCTTTCCCCCTATCCATCCCCTTAATTTTTGCCAATGTTCTTTATATAAAGCTACAGTCGACACCATTTAACTGATCTCCATTAAAGTTGGCAATTGCATGTAATTTTTCACGGAGAAGGTTTCTGACCAAAAAATAAATATAAAAAAAACGCCCTTTACACCCCTTAATTTTATAGAAACCCACATTTCTTATCTGATTTGGATTGAAATGTGCACATGTATACTTTAAAACAAAGAGAAAAAATCTTGTCAGCATTTGGTCTGCCAATGCTCAACTCCTCTCCCTCCTCCCACCCCCCTAATTTTTGTCAATGTTCTTTTAGAAAGCTACACTCGCCACCGTTTGACCGATTATAATCAAAGTTGGAATATACATATAATTTTTCATGGAGAAGGTTTCTGACCAAAAAAGTATATGAAAAAATAACCCTCTCACCCTTCACACCCTTTCATTTTTATACAAACCCACATTTTTAATGTATTGTCCAAAATAAAGCGAGAAATTCTGTGAATTAACTCCTCTCCCCACTATCCCCCCCTTAATTTTTGCCAATGTTCGTTACACAAAGCTACAGTCGACACCATTTAGCTGATCTTCATTAAAGTTGGCATATACATGTAAGGTTTCTGACCAAAAAAATCCATAAACCACCCCCTCTCCCAATCAAGCCACTTAATTTTTATACAAGCCCACAGTTTTTATCCGGTTTAGACAGAACTTCCTTCCCTATTTTTCTTCGTTCCCTGTATATTTTCTGGTATTACGTGTCCACAGCACTTCAGTCTTTCTCTTCGGCCCTCCTTCGTGTCCCTAATCTCAAATAGATCACTATGGAAAATTTAAAAAGTAAAGATCTTATTAATAAGTTTTACTATAAAACAAAGAGAAAAATAATGTCAACATTTGGTTTGCAATAACTGAACGCCTCTCCCCGTTTCCAGCCCCTTGATTTTTCAATTTTCTTTTTTAAAAGCTACAGTCGACAACATTTAACCGATCTTAATGATAGTTGGCACATATATGTATGTTTTTATGGATAAGATTTCTGACCAAAAAATCCAAAATGTACCGTAGCTCCCCTTTTACACCTCTTAATTTTTGTACAATCCCACATTTTAATCCGATTCGGTGGAACTTCGCATGCATATACTTTAAAACAAATAAAAAAAGAAAAATACTGTCCAAATAACTTTCACAAAAACGCAAACCCTATCCCCCTTTCTACCCTTTTAATTACTGTCAATATTCTTTATATAAAGCTACCGTTTCTATCTGATTTTGAATGAAGTATGCACATGCAAAACAAACAGAAAAATTCTGTCTACATTTGGTCAAACCTCTCTCCCCCTATCCACCCCCTTAATCTACACAAAGCTACAGTTTCTATCAGAAGGAAACTTGCACACGTATACTTTAAAACATACAGAGCAATTGAGTTTAAATTAGGTTGGAGAAGCCCAACCCCTCTTTCCTTCTACCGCCACCCCTCCTAATTTCCAATGTTCTTTATAGATACCCCCAGTTTTTATCAGATTTTGATGGAACACTGCACATGTATACTTTAAAACAAAGAAACAATTGATGTAATCTTCTCCGGAGACTACATCAATACTCAACGGGGTTACCATTCGATTTAAATTCCAACCTGCGTTCTGCAGGCAGTAATTACAAAAATGCAGTTTATTAATTTATTTTCAAATGCAAACAAACATACAACGCACGTCATTGACAGTTTCTGCCCCGTAAAACATTTGGAACTTAGAAAGAATTGCCTATCGGCAATTTACAGTAAAACAGTATACCATTAGAACGATAAATAAACGGTCTAGGACAGCCACAATATCTATCATACTTATTCGGTAATTGTCTACATGTTTAACCTGTTGCTTGGTGAGTAGATGGTTGTATTACATAAAAAAATATTAATAAGATCTTTACTTTTTAAATTTGTCATAGTGATCTGTTCTATTTGAGATTAGGGACACGAAGGATGGGCGAAGAGAGAGACTGAAGTACTGTGGACACGTAATACCAGGAAATATACGTGGAACGAAGAGAAATAGTGAAGGAAGTATGCGGAGGAGAGCGTGGACGAAGGAGGAGAGTAGTGGATCGAGGGAAAGGAGGAGAATGCAGACGTTTGTGCTCAGCGTGCAACAGATTCCCACCTGCGTGAGTGATTAATTCGAGCAGCGTAGTGTTAAGCTGAACCAACTAGATGCGACGTCCCGCTTAAGCAGCAAGTGGGTGTCTGCAGACACTGCTTAGCGACGACCGGCTTTCACACTTGTCTCCGTAATCGCTGTTATTTGTTGCTACTGTCTTCCATGTTACTGCAGCAAAATCAAAATCAAAACCTCTTGCTTCAACAGCTGATTACAATTAGCGAAACAATCACAAATTTGGGAACGTTCTGGCCTCGCATTCGGGAGGACGTCGGTTCGAATCCCCGTCCGGTCATCCAGATTTGGGTTTTCCATGGTTTCCCCAAATCACTCCAGGCGAATGCCGGGATGCTTCCTTCAAGAAAGGCCATGGCCGAATCCATCCCGTGCCTTTCCCCAGTCCCATCCCGCCTCTAATGACCTTAGCCGTCGACAAGGCGTAAAGCAATAGGTAAAAAAAATAAAAAAATAAAAATTGGGCTTTCATAAGTGAGTTAGAGACAATATTTACAGTATTTAATTCTTATTGGCCGCATGTTCCGACTGCAATTTTCCTAAACACACATTTTCCCTTTATTTGTATCTTCCTACTTTCGCCCTCTAAAAATATTAATTTTAAATTCTTTCAGCGTTTTCAGAAAATTATTCATAACTTCCCGTGATAATTTGTTGCTATCACTGACTTCTTTAGCCTGCGAAAGAAAATCGACCCACTGCCTTATACCTGAAACGGATAGCCAGCTTGTGGCCACGGCCAACTTCTATCTTCCATGAGTGCCTCTTAATTCTGCCACTAATACGTGTTCACGCCCCATTACTGATACACACCTTGTTCACCCCCAGCACTATCTTCACCCTCCTCCTGACTTCCAGTGTCTGCGATTCCAATTCCTTCATCATATCATTAACTGATAGTGTTCTGCATAATTTTTAGGGACAAATCTAGCTGCCCTTCTATGCACTACTTTTGATACCCAAAATGCGAGTTCAAAAGTACACCCCTATATTCAAGCAATCGTTTGGCCAAAATTTTCCGAGCCAGTTCGCCCACATCTCTGGTACATCTTGTCATAACATGAAGGATCGGCTGTGGTGTCTTGACAGACTGCACCTCGTCTCTGGTGGCGTTGCTCCCAGTAAGAGGACACACTGGCACAGTGAGCAGCGACACACTGGCTAAGTAGGATGAGGCAGGTGAATTCTCTACAGCCCCGAGTACTTCCGCCTAACTCATGCACAGGTCGTAAATAAGTGCCACTCCCTGTGTACCACGGCCTTGACCTTCTCCCTCCACGGCGAGAAGAATTCTATCCGTCCACCGGCGACTTCGTTTACATCCAGGTCCATCCGCCAAAACCAGAAACTGAAAAAAAGAAAAACATCTTATTGGCTACACGTATTTGCTATAGTGTTCCTATTGGTGTATCTGAATTGCCACCCGGTTTATTTCCCAAAATCTTTGCTTCATGCGCCAAACTTGATGTATACCCCCTCTCCATAAACAGTTCACTGTAATCTCATAGATTCTTTTGCGGCGGCACATCGCACATTATACAGTTTCTACCCCTGCTAACAAAAAGCTGCCGCCGGGCTGTACTTGGTCCAGTGTAGCTCTCACTGTGGACTACTGGTAACGTCCCTTGTATTGTTTCAAGTCGAGGCATCTCCATATTATTTTTGGCTGGTGTCGCTCTAAATAAGCGAGTACGGGCCGTAAACGTCTCTCATTGTCACACAGAAGCCAACAGCCCACACTACTGTGGGATTGTAAAAGATCCGACAACCTGTCTTCCAGGGTTTCACTTGCCTAGGCGTCTTTGGTGTCAATTCAACAGATTTCGCACTGGTCACGGAGTGTGCAATGCAACCACGCATAAGTGGGGTCTCCGTTGTGGTATGACAGACTCATCCCCAATCAATATTAATAAGTAATTATAATTAATATTCAGACTTTGTTATATTTGTTTATTTAAATTGTAGGGTTAATTCATACGTAAATAATTATGTATAAAGCCTGGGCGCCCAAATTTATTATTTTATAATTTAATTCTGCGCTGTTAAGAAAATATTAAATATGGAAAATGGTTGGGACTGCAGTTTTGAGCGTAAGGATAGCTGGACAATGCTAAAGGCCGGCGACAACCTGGCGCCCTCGCTCACAATCGGACGGCAGCGAAGGGCGGGCAGACCCTGGCGAGGCCGTTGTCCCCGTCTCCCCTTTGAGGAGGGGCAAGGTCAAGCAAAATGTGCGCGAAACACGTGACGAATGCTAGCTACGGCGCGAAACACGTGACTGTGGGATACATCGATTCACCAATGGTGTATGGCTACAGGGTTCACATTTGTCAATCCAAGGCTTCTGTTCTATGTGCGGAGAGAGGGAAACTGGCTTTTCCGTGGTGAGAGAAGACGACGCCATGAGAGCGGACTTGGAGCTGAAGTACAGACGTGTCACCCGACACTCTCCTAGCTGTTGGTCGATGACTGCATCTAGACGCTTTCTGGCTCAGATCTGGCCGGAAACTGAGCGTTTCACCTGCTAGTGGCAATCAGCAGATGTGCTAGCGCGGAGGATCCGCATAATGGCATTCAACAGTGACACAGAGCGTGTCACACCTCGTCGAGCAGATGCGACAACGGTAAAGTACCAACGCAAGGGTCCACGGTTCCATAGGGTTTTAACGAGACTTGCTAACCCGTAAACGGCTTCTGAGATAAGACTCTGCTCTCATCACAAAAATTACTGAGCTAACCAATTTTCCATGTTCATAACTTCAAATTTTAGCATCTTGCTCATTATATTTAATTTAAATGATGCTTTTCACTTTAAATGGCGCCCCTGGGATTGTTTTGTAAATGTTAACCTTAATTTGTTGGGCTGCGATGCCACATTAATGTATGTTCACTTTGCAAAAATTTTTGAGATATTTTAAATCAGTTTATGTTTGCATTTATCCGGCAAATTGTAAACGCCGGGTATTGCTTGCTTATTTTCTTTGGATATTGTGTTTAATGTAACGTTAAATATGCCGGCCTTGTATAAGCCAGAAGACCAAATAAATTGAATATTATTTTGTGTAACTTAAATTCTTGCGGCAATCAAGGTTCTAGTTCACCAATTAACAAACCAGTAAATTAATATTAATATTCACAATAATAAAAGTAGAGGACGTGATGGTGGTACCCCCCCCCCCTTCTCACTCGTAGCCTTATACACCGTGAAGATGTGTTGTGTGACTGTGGTGGTATCCAAACTGCTGACCACATTGTGATGGACTGTCCAGCAAGAAGACTATCTGGAGGCCTGCTCACACTGCATCAAGCTGGACCAGCTGCCTGAAGGTGGCTTCAATCTATAGATTTAGTTATCTAATTGGCATGTCTTTTGTTGTAGTTGGCATAAGTTATAAGTGTCCCACAGCAGGCAAACATTTCTGCACAGTACGTCGCACTTAATTTCTGTATAAAACGAATGTACTGGGCCGACCCTCCCTGTGTGAGTGGGTTCTGTCTGTGTTGCAGCTGTGGTGGCGCGGATGGTGAAGTTCTGGGGCGTGCCGCTGGTGACTGCTGGGGGCATGACCTTCGACTACACCAAGTCAAAGCGCTCCTGCGGCGACGAGTTCTACATGCTGGTGCGCATCGGCACCGTCAGCTTCCGCGACATGGCGCTCTTCGTCATCGACATCATGACGCAGTGAGTGGCAGTACCAGAGTAGCTCGAGGAGAGTGGACTCTGACCGCCCCGTCGTCTCAGCTGGTTGCGGCGCCGCGCTGACACGGGGTCAGCTGGTTCCAGTCCTGTGGTGGACTTGGCCGCCAGGGTAGCAGAGGTGGTAGTACACGATTCCTACTCACCAGATTATGAACCAAAGTCCTGGACTAAACATCTCCGCTATGTTGATAGTGATTCGCCCGTCAGATGGAGACGTCAAGCCTGGCGGGCTACCCGGTGCCTTTCTGAAGAGTAGGCCTAAATGGTCCGGCACCTGATATCACCCTCCCCTGCCACCATCCTTCATCCATTCACTCCGCAAACAACGCAATGCACTGAACATACACGCATCGCAGTCGCTCATACAAAAAACAGTAACACATGCACCCAAGCCCACCACTGTGGGAGGCGAGGGGAGACCAGTTCCCGAGAAACCCGCCATAGAGGAGAGTAACTCGGTCACCGGGAGACATCATGCTCGACTCACACTTATGTATAAAACTCGAATAATACCCAGAAACTGAACGCATGCGTCCAAATTCACTATAATCCTTTCTCGTTTTTAATAGGTCCTTTCGACACCGCAAAATCCATCACTGCCCTGGACTCTTAGCTGAACTCATTTCTGGCTTAGAACTTACATTACATTATCGTCCTGTTTACATAACTCGACTTGGTAACTGGTGAGCTTAATTAGAGCAGCCGTTTCATTTCAGACCGTTTAATAGCAGTAGCTGTGCCATCAAGTAATCGATTTGATAATCAAGGAGTTCTTCGTAGATACGTGAATCCGCGAGCAGTTAAGTAATTAGTGTGACACTTAGCCGCCCAGTAAACACACCGAAACACACCCATCAGCCACGAATACCGCAGAAAACACGAAACAACATAACAAACTACAAGGTAGTAAAATAATAGCTAATCGTTGGTTTAAACGTAATAAGAAGCTACTAATGATATGGATGTATTGAAGCATCAAAACACTGATGTATAAATTTAAGGTAGTTAGCTCAGGTTCCCCAGTACTATACAGAACGACAGGTAGTAGCAGAAATGGCATTGCTCATGAAGTACAGTACTATAAATCTATGATTTCAGAATTACGCAGAAAATAAGTTGTAACCGCAATGTGGGAGGTATGTACAGTTTAAGAGCTGTGTGCGGCGTTTGTCTTCTTGTTATGTCCGATTCTGTTGGTTGTTGGTTTCCAAGGAGGATGCGCACTGCCAGGTGACGCTGTAGGGCAGATGGACTGGGGTGTTTGCCATTGCCTTCCTCGGCGTGACAGTGCCCTATGTTTTATTATAGGTGTAGATCACTGTTATAGAGTGAGTGTTCAATGCAGAGCAGTTGTATGTAATGAAAGGTGGATTAAACTGGGTGTCGGCCCATTCAGGCCTACTAACGTCCCCATCCCGTATACGTAACCACCATCACAGTGCGGCATCCCCTCGCTCCATGTGCCCTACGGAGAGGGTTGAGGTTTAACCCAGGACTCGCCGGCCCTGTCAGTGTAGTGGCTCGCGCGCTGGCTTCGCATTGCAAGGGCCGCCGGTTCGAGTCCGGCCTCGGGCATGGGTGGTTTTAATTAAGTGTTGTGTTCGTCTTGTGCTGTCCTCACTGTAGTGTCCGCAATACCATGATTAGAGCCTGATACAATACTCTGTACAAAACAAATTGGAGCTGGCTAAATGGTCGCAATGACCGAAGGCCATTAAAAAAAAAAAAAAAAAAAAAAAAAAAAAGTACTTTCGTGCCCCATCTTCTGGTTATGAATCGTGTATCGCCACCTCTGCTACCCTGTCGGCCAAGTCCACCACCAGGACTGGAACCAGCTAACCCGTGTGGACACT
The DNA here is from genome assembly GCA_031002005.1 of Vandiemenella viatica. Lineage (NCBI taxonomy): Eukaryota > Metazoa > Arthropoda > Insecta > Orthoptera > Morabidae > Vandiemenella > Vandiemenella viatica. The sequence continues at coordinate 3,811,811 of JARYHS010011408.1, read as the reverse complement.
ATCACCGCACCGCAACCAACTCAGACAACGGGGGCGTGTGGGTATTGCATCTTTTTTCCTAATAATTTTAAAGTTATTACTTCAGTACGTGTATTAACACGACACTAAAATAGATTTTCTGGGTATAATAACCGTCACGGCATGGTAAGCAGGCAGCACATCCATTGGACTGTACTTTTTTGTAAACATCGAAGGTTAATTAAGCTTAGTGACATATTTTGCTATTAAACTTTTAGATTTGCAACTAAGTTAATATTTTAGGCTGACATTATTAATACAGCGGCTACCTCGGCAGTTAATTGTTTTATGATAATTGTTGGGGAGAAGGAAAATAAGCGTATCGTCATTACCACTTCTAATCACTACATGAATCACTCTGAACATAATCCTAGCCTATTACCTTTTATTCTTGTTTACTGTAGTTGACTGAATGTTTAAAAAATGAGCTTGATTCTTCGTTATTTATGGACAAATTGAGTTACAGAAAACTATCTGTAAGAGGATGAAACGCCGCGTATTTACTGACACTGGAATTCAGCACTAAGTAGTTCAGCAGATGCTAGGTATGGAAGGGGAATTAAATCAAGTACTAAAGTATACACGAATCTCAACTGGAAAGTATATACGCGATAGTGTAGGCTGTAAGATTTTTCGTATATGAAAATTCCTATTACTACCCCTCAATCAGATGTAAATAGACCAGCTGTTGAAGCTGATAGATTATACCAAAAACTAACTGGCACATTAATCAACTTAATGTTTATTTTTCTCTCTTCAACATACAGTAACACATTTGATTTTCAGTATATTAATCCTCTTTCACAATAAAAATACTTTTGACTTCAGCTTCTTTCTTCTTTCTCTCTGCGACACTAAAAACCTGTTGGCAACCAACAAACAACCAAAGATACTGTATTTCGCCAACGTCCACGGTCAGAGCTGCTACAACACTAAAGATATCGCAGCTACAACTAATAAAAAAAATGAAATTTCAAAGAAAAATAAATATATATGGATATATGTAGTGAAAACTTGTTTCCTCACAGGGCGGAAATTGTGGTGGGTGTAAACCATCCCTCTGAAAGCCCTACTCAGCTCTACAGGGTGTGGCTGCCGAATACTCTGTCGCATAGAGCGTCTGGAGTGTTAGCTACCTCGGCCACGGTGGGGGCACCGTGACAGAGGCGAGAATTGTTTGCTCCGAGCGTGAGGCCTCCCATTCGGAAGGACACGGGTTGGAATACCCGTCCCGCCGTCCATGGTGTCCCGGAATCACTCCAGGCGGGGGCCGGGATGTTTCCTTCGTAAGGCCATGGCCAAATTCCGTCCCGTTCCTTGCCCTCTGTCCTCTCCCGCCTCCACATTATAAACGCACAGTCACATATTGCTTCGATAAGACAAATATCACAGCTATAGTTTATCCCTTTTGAAAGCTGCATGCATGATACAAAGGTTGAGGAAGTTTAGAGGCAACGTGAATGCACTACAAAGTGAGTTGCGTACTGATAGTAATGTGATGTAGATAGTGGGGATATCACGTGACTGCCAGGCGCCTGTCGCTGTTCTGACACTGGAAATGAGCAGAGGTCCGCAGTACACAGCATTCCGTGTCGGTTCTTCGGATTTTAAGAAGAGTTCCTAAAGAAAATGCCGACTGCAAAAAAAAATTCTATCCAACATCTAGCAGGCAATCAAACAGGAAATTAAGAAGAATTGCGTCGGTGAGTTGATGTGTTTCCAGAGACATCCAGAGAGGACACAACGTAGTAGGTGTTTACACAGAGGTGAAAAGTACATCGGCAAACCCCAGTGACATTTCTCTGTTACGAGTTGCTCTGCAGCTTTCAGTGTAAACAGATAATGAAGTCCCAGGGTGGCTGTACAAATGTTGCAGCGTACTTTGAACTTCGTAACGCGATATTACAGACACCTGCGTATTTTCTGTGTCTCGGCAGAGGAACGAAAGAGAATCCGCATCGCACTAATCGAGAAAGTAGTGAGAGGGAATACGAGATGTCAGCACTGTGCGTGAGAAACGCACTTTGAATCTCGCTCTGGGCGACACGCACATTTTCGCATTATCGCGAGCATCTTACACACAAAAATCACCCACTAACTGAATTGAGAAATATCCGTAAACGTACGTTCTGGTTCTAACAACGCAATTCATTAAAATAAATAAAATTACACATTTCGACAAATAAAGGCTTTAATATTAGGAAAATAAAAATTTATGAAATTAATAAAAATAAAAAGAATAGCAGGTCAATAGAGATTCTTTGCTTTGATATGTTGTAAAAATAGATTGCTGAAGACTTGAAATGTAAATATCCTGGCATTACATTTGATAACAAGCTAAACTGGGCAGGACACATGGAACAGGTGTAGTGTTGTAAAAAAACGGTTTTTTTTCTGGCTTGAAAAAAAAAACATGAAAAAATCTTTGAAAAAAAAAACATGTTTTTTCCTGGAACACGTTTTTTTTCACAACTACTAAATCTCAAATTTGTAAGGCAGTTATCGTTTAAAATGACTGTTTTAGAGTTTATTCTAAGTACTTATCTTAGTTTAAAATCTACTATATTCTTCTTGTTCAGTAGGGAAAAAAATTACGAAAATATTGGCAAAATTGACTGAAATTTTCTTTATGAACGGGGATTTCCTGAAGAGACTAGGTTGCGCGAGAAGGAATCCCCATTCCCCATTGTTTGGATTGATACTTGCTATTTGAAATAGTGCTGCCAACCCTACAAAATTACCTACAGATCTTTTTAAAAAATTAGGAATTTAAAATTTATCCAGTTTTTTGCCTCTTTTTATTACTTATTGGGCTTTCCTTATATTCGTATACTTGTTAACTCTCAGAGTATAGTGGTACTGACTCATTAAATTGTCAGTAAGGGAGCGTGCATAAACCACATAGCTCCATTTTGGCCTCCTGTGAACCCCCCCTCCTCCCCCACGTAGCCCTACGTGGCTTTTGCCTCCCCTCCCCCCCGCTCACGTAGCACGTAGCTTTCTTCCCTTTTGATTCCAGAAGACATTTTGTACTGTTTTCTGTTGTCAGACTATTGTAAATTACATACGGAGATAATTAATTGAGGGAAATAAATATTCACATGCTGTTGTGAGTTCAGTTCCTCATTTTAACTGTGAAAAATGTTACGAAAGGAAAGTTACGTGGCCTGGCTCGGAACCCCTCCCCCCTCTCCCCACATAGCCCAGCATAGCCTTCCAGCTAACCCCTCCTCCCTCTGGACCGAGCCACGTAGTTTGTGCACGGTCCCTTATTATGAATCGTTTTCTTGCAACCGATGGTGTAAACAAACGATTGAAAAGAAGTGAAACTCCTATTTTGTATGATAATAGATTTTAATTCAAACTTAAAAGACCGTAATACAGAACTATCGGCGCAGTCTTTATGCACAGTGTGTACTTTTCTCACAATTTAAAATTGCAATCTCAAAATCTTTTGCATACAATACAAGAACAACCAGTAAAAGAAAATTTAACTATTTCTGAAGTTATGGATCTAGAGGAGACAGAAGAAGAGACAGAAAATTCCGACACCGATCGAACTAGTGTTGGTAGTGCTGATACTAGTGAATGTGGTACTGACATACAGGATGAATAAAATTATGTTACCTATATAGATACACTTATGAATCATTATGTGAGACATTATATGATTCAGTAAGACTTAAAACACACTTGTAAAATGGAAGTTCCTTAAATAAAACTATAATTTATCAAATATATTGTTTTCTGAAAAAGAAAACAAAATTTAGAAAAAAAACATGGGTGCTAGGTTTTTTTTCATGTTTTTTTTTCACAAAGCTGAAAAAAAAACATTTTGTTTTTTTCCAGTTTGCAACACTAGACAGGTGGTAGGAAAAGGTTTCAAAATTCTGCACTTGTCGGAGAGAGTGATGAGGGGATGTACGAGAGAAGTATAGCAATTGGGTTAATAAACTTTGGTCAGACCATTGCTCGAATATGGTAGTGTAGTATGGGACCCACAATTTGAGTATCAAATACAGGAGTTGGAGAGGGTGCAAAAAAGAGCTGCTAGATTTGTTTCTTTAAATTATCGCAGAATGCAATCAGTGACGGATATGATAAAGGAGCTGGAATGGGATTCATTGCAAGACAGGAGTAGGATGAGGAGGATCATGGAAGTGTACAGGGCATATACTGGCGATGAGGCAAGGAAAGATATTGCAATAGGTATGAAAAGTAGTTCATGGAGGGTAAAAGATGACCATGACCACAAGCTGGCACTCGATTGCAGGCACAAGGGTGTGGGAAGATTCTCTTTTTTAGGTTAGGGTGTCAGGGATAGGAATAAGAACTGATAAATGATTTACCAAAAACTTTAAAAGAATTTAAAGTTAAAATTTTTAGAGGGCAAATGTAGGTGGGTGCAGGAAAAGAGGAAGATGGTTGCTTAGGGAAATTGCCACCGGAGTGTGTGCTCCGTTGCAATTTAATTAAATATGAAATTAAATGTGGCATCTCTGGAAAAAGAAGTGAGCGGGATTGTTGGTAGAGAGGGCGGGCGAGTAAGACTTAGGATAATCGAGCGGAGGATTGAGAGGCTTGGAAATAATAGTTGCATAGTGAGAAAGTTGCGGATAGAAAATTTGATAGATCTTGCGTAGAAAGGAAACCTGCTAATCTTTTGAAGGAACTTAATTAAAGAATATTTCACACACGGCAAAAGTTGTTGTTGGTATGAGAGGAACATTGCTTAGAACAAACAAAAGGAAGTAAATGACAAAACAGAACTATGGCTGGAAACTAATGCCGCCAGCACACCTGCAAATCCAACACACAGAAACAGATTAATTAAGAAAGTTGTTTATTAAATTTGAACCCCGTCAAAAACTACGGTTTGAACGCATAGTTGTGACAATTGGTTTTTTTAACTGGGTAGAATTGTTATTTAATAAAGCGGAGAAACTTGAGTATGTCATGACTTAATGTTGTAAATATTTCTGCTGCACCTCATTCAATTGCACAGTCCCAACAAGCAGATTTAAACCAAATACATGCCTTTTTTATGGCTTGATTTAAAAAATTTAATTTAAAGTGCAAAAATTGAACTACTACAAAAACACCAATGGGAAATTCAATTTTTTGCTTACTGTAATCGCCAAATCTATATCACTAAAATATATATTCCGAATGCATACGAACAAGCAAAAAGCAGCTAACCCTCTGTACTTACAACATATTTTAAATAAACGTAAATTGATAAGCTGACCTCTAACCGACGACTACGGACACAGAGTAGGAATATCTCTGAGAGCAGTTAGGCCGACAACGTGACGTCACTGAGTGACGTCACAGTGTGACCGAGCTCGCCTTTCACAGTATCGGTCATCGATTTTACACTAGTGTTCCGGGCGTTTACCTGGAAACTAAGAAAATATTCAGTACTATTTTCTACCGTATCCTGACCGCTTTGTAGCAATCCTCCATCTGTTCGTATCTTGAGCTAATCTCTCCATTTCAACTTTCACCTTACAACCCACATTTTCAATTATCTGCTTCATATATTCTAATCTCTTTCTTCCACTACAATTCTTACCTTCAACTGTTCCCTCCACTAACAAATTAACTAATCTTGCGTGTATTAAAAAGTGACAAAATATCCTGTATTTCTTGCAGTAAGACTCTTCAACAAACTTCTTTCCTCACCCTTGATTTCATACTTTATCTGTCCACTTAATTTTCAGCATTCTTCTGTAGCACCACTTTCAGAATGGTTGGGGTCTTTTTCTTTTCGTATTACTTAAGTCCACGGTTTACTAACGTAAAGTGCTGTGCTCCACATATAGTTATAGAAAATGAGTTCTAGATAAGTATTCGAAAGATTTCTCTTTTTCAAGAAGACTCTTTATACTAGTGCTATTCTGCTTTTAACATCATTCCTGCTTTGAAGATAATTTGTAATTTTACCTCACAAAGTTTTATATTTTATCTACTATTATCGATTTCATTTCTCCTGCATTTCGTCGTATTTGCCTTGTTTTCGTTGATATTTACTTCACAACTTTGCAGTATCCTCTGTCTGTACTGCTTATCACGAAAATGTCATCAGAAAATCGTAGCATACTGACTTTTTTCTCCTTGAACACTTACGCCACATTCATACCTTTCGTTTAACGCTTCTTCTACATACAAGTTAAATATTAATGGGGATAAACTACAACCTTGCCTCACACCCTTTTTAAGTAACGCGTGTCTCTCATGATTCTAGACTTTTGCTGTAGTTTCTTTGTTGTTATAGAGATTATAAATTATTCTTTTATCTTAATATTTTACACCTGAATTTTTAAAAATTTAAGACATTTTGTCCCACCTAACATTATCAAAACTTTTTAATAAATCGACAAATGTTGTTAAAGTATCTTTGTTTTTCGTGTCCTGCCCTTCAAGTATTAATCTCGAAACCGTTCTTTGTTCTCTTGTTGCCCGGTTTTTCCTAAACCAGAAATTGGACACCCCTTCCAGCCATCCACATTCGGTTTTCCACGGCTTCCAGAAATCACTCCAGGCCAATGCGGAGACGGTTGCTTTGAAAGCCTATGGCCGAATTCCTTCCCGTTCTCTCCCCCAATTCGGGGTAGTGGTGATACGAAGCAATGAACCCCGCTATAGACTCACGCCCACAGAGTGAATCGCCTTCATTGTGAAGGGGCGGCAAATCCGTGTTTCCTCCATGATGAATATTGACAATCACGCACACAGTCGTCCAATACGTTTCGTAAATTGCGCCGTCAACACGAGTCTGTCAAACCTCCCATCAGTCTCCCTCCGCTATTTACGTTCGCATCAGTCCCGTCGTAATGCTGGCTCCAGCCGACCTCCCATTGGTTGGACGTCTAGCGGACATTAAGTCACCTCTCTCTCTGGTGCTGTAGGGTTTCTTATTTGAAATCTTTCTATACACTTGTACTGACTTTCTTACAGAAAGAAGTAACAAAATAAAATATAAAACCTGCATTTAAAAAAAATTAAACTTCAACACATAATGGAAATTATTTAAATCAATAACAATTTTTCAAGATAAATGCGCCCAATATTATAATTCCGCCTTGAAACATAATGCAATGGAATCCTCTCGGGAGTCCAGCCGGATGGTGTTGTGTAAACATGACGTTTCGACAGCTAGCTCTTCCGTCTTCATCAGGTATCTCATAGCTGTCGCAAGCTGACTGTCACCGCCTGTCCACTCACACATTGAAACACAATATCTATAACTTTCAGCAATGCAAATCTGTAAAAAATTGTTATCACATATCCCCCTACATTGCAACGGATCTCCAGAGAACGCTGCGGCTGCATTTATGTTTTCCCGTCGACTATGGTCACGTCTGGTAGTGCAGAAGTGAATACAATGCGTCGCTACTCACCTGCAGTCCACTGAATCGCGGTCGCCACAATCTCGGATGACCATCGTCGGCGAGTTTGCCGGTGGCCTGGGGAGAGGTCCCACTCTTCTAGTGTTCTGTAGAGGCACAGCAGTGTTACTGTATGGTGTGTGGAGCCATCGGGTGTGACTGCAGGCCAGGGAACTCCGACGGCACACAGACATACACGTGTCACGCATCACGCCGCAGTAGCGTGGCGCCACGTTTCAACGGAACAATGCTCGTCCACACGCGGCACGTGTCTCCGTGAACTGACTGCGTGATGGTGAGGTAGCACCGTTGTCAGCATGATCACCAGATCTATCCAAATGGAACTTATGTGGCGGACGTCAGCTCCGTCCCAGTGCCAGTATCCAGGATATCAGTTGTGGCCAGCTTGCCTCAGGAGAGGACACAACGGCTTCCTGACGGAATCAGCTCGTGCATCTAGGCCAGAGGGGGTGCAACGTCAGACTGATAAGTGGCGTTCATACTGCGAACCTGTTTGTAAATTTGACTGTATTTTTTAATCACTGAACTAACATCACATACACTATCAGCCCGTGAAATTTCTTTCCTTCTCGGTGCTTCACTTTTACTTTGTGAGGCAGTCGCTATCACCTTAATACACTCTTGTACGTTACTTACACCCCGAGTATTTAAGTTCAACAACGCGACAGAAGATGGGTTCCTTTTATGGTAGACGGGTGAACGTGGTTGAAGTACCAACGATTCTCGTGGGTCACGCACGTATTTATTTATTCGCGACAGGACAGCAGAAGCCCTGTTGAACGATTTTGTATGATAAGTAATGTTTATCCTGTTCTCCACTGTTTGTTCCGTTTGAGGCTAGTGTCCGAAAGACTCAACTGATGGCACCACCGAGCCTTTTTTTTAAATTTACGTAGGGCTTCGCTGTCACAATCATAACTGAACGAAATATCACCTAAAAACTAATATCAACAAATTGGGGACCAAATGAAAATATTAGAAGCGACAGTGTACGTTATTCTTTTTTTTAAATTCTTTAGTGACATGTGCGAGGTTCTTTTACAAACTCTCCTGCACATAATAGCGCGATATATATATAGATATGACGATATTTTTGGGCCATTTATATATGGCCCCAAAATATCGTCACACACATTTATAAGCTATCGCCTCACTTAACTGATTTAGTTGTATAACTCTCTATGAATCAAAGAAGCTGTAGCTTGTTTTATGACAACTGCTATTTATTGACACTTTAGAAATAACTCAATCAATACACTTTCTCACTTCCATGAAAACAAATAAAAAATACTGGCACTTTAAACATCCATCACTCTTGCCGCCATCTTTTCATCCACAACACTTCCATATCACTCCGCACCTTCTTGGCTAGATGGATAGTACGATTACAGTATACCAACTTCAACAAGACAAAAACATGTAAGGAAAACTTAAATTTACCCCTCTTATACACAAACTACAATACTGTGCGAAAGATTCATTCATATATTACTCACAAGATTGTTATTATTATCTCTGATGAAGTGGGACCTCTCACATGGAAGCGCTACTTTACTAATCTTCGAATGCTTCCATAAAAATAAGTAGCGACAGAACAACTGAAGTAATTTCCCGAAGCAATTACGCATATTCACCGGAGTCTTTTAATGAGTCTACAAATCCCTATTTATGGGACAACGCACACGTGTTTCAAACAGATCGTTATTTTCACAGTTTATTATTGGATATACTAGCTTCTAATAACGTGTTGTGTGGAGTATAATGGCACTTCATTTTGTCGAAGTGGCCAAACTAACTGCGATTGTTACTAAATAAATCTCATAGCACTGGTTTTGTTATTGTACTCCTACTAAGCTGTAACTGTACCAGTAACGTCGTATTTAACAACTGATCGTTTACCGTCGTTGACCGTGCCACCAACAATTATGAATTTTGTTGGTTTTGCGTATTTATATCATCTCTGGTAGCTCTCATCTTTTTGCCTTAGATGACGTTTAATTTATTGAATGAAAAGGCAACACTTTTATGTGTTAACACTAGAACGCCGGGACTTGGCGAACACCCTCGAACGCCGGATGGGACTTTTTTGTCCCATATGAGAAATTAGGCTATAATGCGTATTTTTCTGAAATATTTTGGCTTTTAGGGCTGTAGTTATAATAAAAAGATAAAAAAAGATTTAAAGCGGTGTTTATTATCATCTATAAGGCTATTATTACAGTACACTGAAAAAAAGCTGTGGAATGAACACACAGTGAAGGCGAGTACCGATTTGCCCGGGTAAGACACAAAATTCAACGTTTTGATGTTTACAAACCTAAGTAATGTCAAAACAGGAAACTCGAACGTATGTCATAAATCAGATACAATCAAAGGTATAAAATCACACTTTTCCAGTGCTAAAAATTGAAAACTTATGGCTACTGGAAGAAAACAATTTGAAAGGTAAGTAAGCACTATTTTTAGATTTTACTTGTATTCATTTCTCTAATGATAAGTTTTTCTGGAATTATTTGTTTCCTTTACAGTCGTAAACAGAAGAACTCTTCAATTAGCAAAGAATATTCCGAGGTAACGGTTCAACAAAAGAAAATCATGGTAAAATCAATAGCGGCACTTTACAACTGAACTAACAGTTTACATGTCTTCGTCCGATTCTGGCTTGCAGGACGAGCAGATGTAGGACACACCGCCAGTGCATTTTTTGCAGACTGGTCTTTGGCAAGTGTTGCAACTGTACGCGCTCTTACCTTCTTTACAGCCCAACTTCACCTGGCAACGTCGACGCTGCCCTCCAGTACCTGACCAATTCATATCAGGTGCGACTGGTGCTCCACGTATGTCAGAGTTCGCTTTGATCAGTTCCTCACCCAGTTGCAACAGAAAATCTCGCCTAGAAATTTTTTCTTTGGTAAGAGTTTTGTAGAGAATCCATGCATTGATACCAGCTAAATCTAGTACATTGTACCAGGAGTGAACTGGCCACCTCCTACTACTAGCTTTCACAGAATACTTCCTGGCCATCTGATCAACTACATCAACACCATACTTAGACAAGTTGTAAAATGATACAGTTTCAGGTTTCGACTTTACACCTTGTTCAATCGTAACGAGTGCATTGAGCTCATTACGATCACATTTTTGTTCGTTTTTCCCTGATAAACCGTTACATCGTCTTTGGCAAAGGCTTTGGTGGAGTACAGTTCCTCGCGAGCTTTCTTCATGCAACCTGGTATTTCTCTCCTTGCTTTGTTGACAGTGCCAACAAGGCTAGTGTTTTTGGATTTTAGATCTTCAGTTAGGCGCAAAGAGGTGAAAAAGTTGTCACAAGTGACATTTCTCCCTTTGTTCAAGTACGGTTTGACAAGTTTCTTCACAACAAAATCACCTAGCCTGTCATCCGAAGGACGGGCTTCATTCTTGCCTAGGTACGGAAACGCATTGACCACATATTTCGACTCTTTATCAACGGCCATCCAGTACTTCTGGCCATATTTGTCAGGTTTGGATGCCATAAACTGAGTGAACGGACACCGCGCCTTCGAGGGAAACAACTGCTCATCGACAGAAATGAACGCAACCACTCTGACAGTTTGCAATGAATCTGTAAAATACCTCTGAGAAGCAAGCAAATTTGTCCGTTTTCAATCTTTCTGTTCTTGAAGATTTTTCGTCAAATCTCAGATACCTCATGATTTCAATGAATCTGTCGCGAGACATCGCTTCCTTGCAAAACGGAAAGCCGTACTTTTTTGACCACATCAAGTGAATGTCCATGCCCTTGGACTCAGTAGCTCCCCGTAAGTACAAAATGCCTAAGAAAGCGTCCAGCTCACTAAGAGACAAAGACCAATCGTCTGTTTGCAAAACTCTCCTAGCCTCTAGCTCTGTGCATTTTTTTATATGTTTGAGCATACCATCATCAATTAGCAGACGCCATGAGCTTGTAGCAATACCGTTGATAATGTTTCTTTTTGCATAAGGCGAGGGGCCGGGTACGTCTTTCAGTACATTTTGCTGACCGCGTCTGCCAGCACATGTTTCATTGGTTTGAATCACTTTCCACTTGGTACCATCGGGCGCGTCTACAACAGAACCAATAGGTAGTTTGGCAAGCACACCTTTTTCACCTCGTATAGGTCCTTTCGCACACGCGTTTTGAGGAACATCACCTTGTCCATTGTTTGTTCCTCCAGGAACAACACATTGGTCACCATCAGCAGCAGCGTCACCTACTTCTTTCTGACGACTACCCCTATTTTGACGGGGCTTCTTGGCAGGGTCGGCTGTGGGAGTTGGCTCATCCGAAGAACGTCTCCCAGTAGTGCCTTGACTTGTTGAAGGAACGCCTGAGGAAGACAGAAAAAATGTTACAAAATATTTCTTTGTTCAAAGTAGGCCTAAAATAAATAAATAAAAAAAAGAATTCAACAAAAAGTCTATGAGTCTTTATTTTGCGTATTTCCACTTGCCTTTCGATGTGTTCTTTTTGTGTTCTACTGCGGCTTCTACAGATTCATCGCCTGAAGATTCACTGGAACTCGGTGGTACCTCGAAGTCACTCTCGGACTTATCAGATAACTCTCCACAATCCGACTCAGCACAATCACTTTCGTATAATAAGGCTAATATCTCAGCAGGCCGTAGACCAGCGCGACGCGTCATTATGAAGACAGAGGGAACGCAACCAAAACAATATTGCACAATATTGCGTAGTCAATCACCATCCACGCGCCGCACGCACTGACATGTCTCGACAGGAGTCAAAAGGAGGGGGAAGCGGGGAGGGCAGCGCAGCTGCGCGAAAAGCATCGCTACCGCTGTGACCGGCGGAGGTGGGAGGGGGAGGGTGGATTCGCGCCGGCGAATGAGTCAGTAGCCTTTGTTTCACGTCAGATTCATAACGAAGGCAAATAAACACACTTTACTTGTATATTTTGTCAGCTTCGAACTAATTATACGCATTACCGCTGTTAACTCCATATGGGCAAAAAAGTCCATCCGGCGTTCTAGGGTGTTCGAGTTATTTCTCCCGAACCAATAGGCCTACCAATCTCGCTCTTGCTTCATTATAAAGATTAGCTCTAAAAAATAAGTCACAAAGTTTGGAGGTCCCAACAGCCCTACTACAGGAGCCGCGAAACTTTGAATTTCGCCATGGGACAAAAAAGTCCCGTCCGGCATTCTAGTGTTAAGCGTAGTTAAACATGCTGTATGTTAGTACAGTACATACCGTACTGTAAATAGAAGTCGTTGCTTGCTGAACATCTGTCAAAGTAAGCTGTTAGGCTGTATTCATCTGTTTCCTAGCAGTAAAGTTGCTCATCCGCTTGACAGTGAGAAGTTTCATGTGGTATGTAGCCATAATCATTACTTTTTGAATCACAGTAAATTTCAGTTTTAATTAAAAAAGCTGATTCGTATAATCAGCGATTCGGATAATCGGAGTTGGGATAATTGGAGTTTTACTGTACATATTATTGCCTATTTATGCTCCTTGTTGCCATTTCTCAGGCCTTATTTTTCGATAGAAATAGCTTTGCATTGGCATCCATGTGAAATGTAGGGGAGAAGTATCAGCATACAACTGATTTTTAATGTACAGCATTAGACATGTTGCACCATAGATTAAGCTTTGGGCTGTCAGCGATATTAATACACTAGTCAACAGCATTTTTATTACAAAGAAAATGAATGGTGCTCTTAGCTAAGTCGTGGGTGCTGAATTTGAAAATGAAATTGGTTTTTGCCTATCAGCCTCAGTTTTCTTGTGAGACGCTACCCTCTATCGACATTGGCAAGTTCTTGAAAACACTCCATATTGGTTATTCTCCTGTGGCTTAATTTAATTATTCTGGTGATGTAATTCTTGAAAAACGTAAAACTAACTCCCATACATTATTTATTATTTACGGAGTTTACGTCCAATATGAAAAATACAAATCCGCCTATATATGGCGACCTCAAAGATACTGCAATTCTGCTCTGCATGCAGCTCGGATGCTCAAAACATAGCTGCTTTCTATGCGAGTGGGATAGCAGGGACAGAAAAAAAAACCACTGTTGTGAAAATGTGGCCTGCTCGGAATGAGCTACTGCCTAGACAGGAGACTGGTAAACACTTCTTGTCCTAATTATGCGTTATACTTTTATAAAAGTTATATGATAAAGATTGGGTTAACTTAAAAGCCACATATTGTTTATATTTTGTGTTTTCAATGGATCGCAGACAGCCATGTTGTACACAGCAAGGAGACTTGATTTTCCAAAGCTGTTGTGTTCAAGACGCAGTATCCTTGTAATATTCTTTTATTCCTAGGCATGTACAAGGAAAGAAGTGTGCTTCTTATCCCTTGCTTTAAACGAATGCATTAACAATTCTGGGTTTTAAAGAACTCTTGCTTGATCAAAAACAATTCTGAGGACAACAGTAAAAATCCGGGGACATTGCGGGAACAAACTCTGTACGGGGACTGTCCCCGGCAAACAGGGACGTCTGGTAACCCTAATATCGGCTAACATGAGTGTATATAAAAATAATTATCAAATAATTGAGGCCGATATGGTAATTCTGAAATTAGATGAGGTTCTAGGAGTGCATTTCTTCCAGAAATGGTTAATTTTGTTCTTGTAACAGTTGTAGACCATTTTGCATCGCAGCCAACCTCTTATGATGGAAGCAGTTACAATAACGTGCAATGTCTGTTTTCACTCTGGTGCAGGCTGAATTTCAAAGTAACCACATCCTCCACTAATATTGTTGACATTTTTCCATGGTTGTCATGCTTCAAGCTGCATTTTAACCTAAGCAAAACTTGTAATTACGTGTCATTGTAATCGATTGGCTAAAATGCCAAATTCATTGGACTATTAACATCATAGACAGTTCACAAATTAATCTATGGTACAGAATGTCTGCAGTCGTAGCTCAGTGCTATACATTCATGAGTGTTTGTGTGCCGATGCTTCTCTCCATGTCAAATGGATATGGAAGGCAGTTTTTTCCCTGAAAAATAAAGCCTGAGAAATGGCTACAAAGGTAATGTACAATTCTTGCACAATAACTTGTGCGGAAATGTCTATTTAAATTTTTACTCGCTTGGTATATATTTGATTGATGTGACAGACAAATTTTCACAGCAAAAGGTCAGTTCCTTCTGAGGTGGTTCAAATTACAGAGGAGCCAACATTTCTATCATGTCTGGAAGCATTACCAAATTCCTTCATCTTTTTTTCTTTTCTTTTTTTTCTACCTACTGGTTTGATACAATCCATCTGTTCCCATCTTTCATTAACCTCTTTATCTCAACATATCCCTTACAACCCATTTCCTCAATTACTGCGTCAAATAACCTGTCTTCATCTACAGTTCTTACCTTTCATAATCTCTCAAATATGAATCTGCTTGGAAGGCCCCCCAAGAACAATTTTTGAATTTTAATCTCCTAACGTGGAGCATCGATAATAAAAGATCTATGTAACAAGTTTGTCTTTCCAACAGATTTGATGGGTTACAGTGCAGGTGAAAATGTATTTCTATCACACATTTTTCCCCCTCTTTCTTTCTTTTCTGCTACATTGTTTTAGTAGGTATATGATACAAAAAGAAAAGGCATATAATTCCATGCGAAGTAAAGTTGTTGCAGAATTGCAATCTCTGGGATACCTGGGACTAATGCTGCTCCACAGTGCTGACAGTGTCATTACCATGTTTTTAGCTTAATTTTAAAACTAAGTGAACACAACATATTCAAATGACAAGTACTTCAATCAGAAAGATAGACCAAGATACAGTTTAGTGCCCTGCAGTGGCGGCTGGTGGGTTATCAAACTGGTGGTGCACCACAAAACTTGACACAATCGATAAGACGTGATAAAATATACCTGTTTTTATCAACTTGTTCATTATACTTTTGGATATTGCTTCTGTACACAGAATCTAGCTGATTACGAATGTCGACCGTGCCTAACACAGACAAACTCATTACATTTTGTAGGTGTACTTGTGAAGAATCATGTTTTTTTTTATTTTTTCACTCAAATGCGTCAAATCCTTGATTCCTGTTTCTGTCCAAATCGATTCTCCGCCAAAAATAATGCAAGGAAAACAAAATAATGCATTAAGACGCTCACATCCACACAACCATTTCTTTCTATTATACATTTCACTTTTAAAACTTCGTGTAAATGCTTTATTTTTCGATTTGCACTCTTGTTTTAAATTTAAAAAGGGCCGTGGCGGTCCGGCCAATTTTATGTTCACTTTATTTTGAAAAGTTCTGTTATTTTCTTTAATATAATCAATTTTTATGCTCATTTTCACTAACACCATACACAGTATAGAATAAAAGTTCTCGAAAAAAATCGAAACAAAACTAAAAACAATTATTTACGGTAATATAAATAAACAATTATTAGCGCGTCACACATACAGTGAAACTATACTGATAGTCTAATAACGATGTCAATCATGGCTGCCGTCGCCTCGCGCGCGCCCATGCAGCCAGCCAATTCGTCAAACATCGGGTGCTCTCGGCAATCCTCTGTTCGCACGTGCGGCGCTCGACAATCGACTCATTACTCCGTACGTTTCTATGAACTATCTTTTGTTTCACGCGTCAGGCGTATTAACTCGTACACCTACAAGTTGTATTAGCAGTCCTCGTGCACTCGCCGAAGCGCACGAGAATTTGTCTTTACAGGAAAATAAGTCTTAATAGTTTAGTAACGCGCTCAAACTGTTTCACCATAATTGGAGATTTAATTTTTTATACGTTTTTTGTTTTTGTATGTTTAAAAATAAATTTTAAAATGGTAATATAAAAATAAAGATGAAGTAGGTACTTAATATTTTGTCATTTTTAAATCTTTTGGATTGGTGGTTCAGCGCACGAGCGCACTTAAGGTAAAGCCGCCACTGGTGCCCTGTAACATTTTTTTTTCTCCCTCCTCCATGATTCTGGTGCACATCCACCACATAGCAAACTTAATCGAAAATGGACTTTGTACACGAAGTTAGTGTAATACAACACGATACAGTATTTTTTAATAGTTTAACACTGGAAATGAATAAACTAGAGACACAAATTGTTGCATTATGATACATCCCATGTGTCCAAGATGATGAACAGTTACAGAATAACATACATTAATGGCATTTCTACCAAATAACTATTTTGTAAATACTTGAAGATTTTCTGTCAAGTAGAAATGGAAAAAATTCTTCCCCCTCCCCGTTTTGCCGAATTTCTTATTTGCTATTTGACATGGCAGATATGAGCCTTTGGAAGAATTGTATCCCTGAATATCTGACTATTTCAAACAAATGACAACTTGAAGTGCAGTTGAATGTCATTTGTACTCTTGTCTTATAATAAACACATTTGAAGCTGTCGAGCATATGTTGAGATGACCAGTAACATTCATATAGTTGTATGTCATGATATGAATATGCTACACACACACACACACTGTATTATTTATAGGAGGTTGCCTCCTGCCCTGTGAATATTCAGTAAGACTGCTATGACAAAGATGACCAATACATGACTAACTAATAGTGTACATTTAAAGATTTGCTCTTACAATATATTTCTTATTTATTTTTTTTTTATTTTTTTTTGGTTTCTCATGCACTTTTCCTTGAATGGTGAAGCTGAAGAAATGTGCAAATAACATTTACAGCTCCAAAATACAGCATCTCTTTTGATGCTTTTGTATATTGCCTTAACTCTTTACTTCCTTAATATGTCGGAAATTGTTTGTATGGGCAGAGTAGTTTTTTTCATTTACTACTATTTTGTTGCTCATTAGTGCAAAAAAAAACTTACTTTTAAATTCTTTTACAGATAGCAGTGAATGTAAAATGTTGCAGCTCTGAATCTAAATTACTAGTGGTTTATGCTGTAATATGAGTTTTTATTGTGGTCCAGGCTGCATTTCAAACAAAATCCAGTTGCGTCATCCTCATATGAGCATTTGGAAGCGCATTACCAAATATGCTGTATATCAACCATCTTGCGTCATAGAAAATTGGCTTCCGTACAGAGTGTCTGTGTAGCAGTTTCTCATCAAATGCAATGTTTGCAATCGAAAGAAATGCTATTTAATTGCAGCTCTCTTCACATAGTACTAATTCTTCCCTACCTGTCATATGGGTGCTGAAGCAGTTTTGAATATATATATATATATTTTTTTTTCAATAAGTGCTAAGCAACGAAAAGGAATAACAAATTTGGATTGTGAAATTAAATGCTGGCTGTGTGGCAGGCTTGCATACACCCACACGGACGCACTTTGGGGAGATTCAAAGGATGTCATGATTATAAAATCTTTTGAGTTTGGCTGCTTAACTAATGAGATTTCAGGATTCAAATTCTCTCAACTATATGTGTTACTCAGAAGTATCTGTTTTTTAAACTTCACAACTGCAGGTTGAATACCCGGTATTACTCCATTACTAGATCTGGACTGAGAAAAAAAAATAACTTCAAATGAGAGAGCTTGAGATGCACTTTATTCTGCATTTATTGAAGAAAAACTTTGACAACAGTAAGACAGACTCTCCACTGTATGCAGCTAAGGCAAATTAAATGACAAAATTTGCATAGCTACCTCTGGAATAATGCCATTGGCAGACATCATTTAATTAGCCGACAAGAATTCTGGAGGCATACATAGGTTCTACTTTGTTTCAAGAACATTTGCCCACAATATAACTTTAATACAACTTGGAACTACATTGAAATGGTTTAAAGTCAAAATTTGAACCATTTAAAGAATGTTAACGTTGCTTTGATCATGACAAACCATTTCTAGTTATTGGAAAGTTGCCCATCTAATTCCAATGGACAAATTCCATGTAGTATATCGAATGAAATACTGCCCACTAACCAAATACATAACCATAATTAATTAATCATTTCCTTTATTTTTCGAAACTTGATTAGTTGGAGGAACGGTGAATGAAAATATGGTTATATAGTAAGATGGCAGTTGTGGAATTTTTGGACTTCTTGGAAAGGTGATTCCAGCAGTATTGTGGCCATGTTGGTACCAACATCTATTACTTCTCACTTGGGCCTATTGTAGTGAAACATTTTTTAGAATGATTTCCTTGAATTACCAGTAGCTATTTCTTGCAGAAATTTCAGCATCTTTTATATGTGAATCGGTGTGAATTTTCACCACTTGTTGTATTCATAGGATATTTCCCCATATTTTAATCTGTAAAACAAACCTCGTGTATTTATTCCAGGGGAGGGAGGTGGAATCATTTCCATGGAGTTTTCAGTTTTAAAGCTTAGGATCAGGCTGAATTGTTTGGCATATATTAGGTTTCATACTGAAGCAGTAAATGAAATTCTGATTTTATTAAGAGAAACTCCAAACATTTAGTACCAGCTGCATATGTTGCATACATCATACTTCATAAAAATCATTGCTGCCAATTCTACGGATTTATCTGTAGATCTACGAATTTTATAAAAGTTAGAATTTTTGGATTTTGTTAAAATATATATGGATTTTTACTATTTGATTTTTCCTAATACTTGTATTTGTTATACTTTGAGCATATGGTGTTAATACATTACAGAATTGTCAATAATTGTGAATTGTTTCCTTGCAACCGCTTGTGTGAACCAAAGATTGAAATAACTCTTACTTTGTTTGATTATAGATTTTATAGATCTTAAAAGACAGTAATACAAAACTATTGGCGTACTCTTTATGCATGGTGACACGCTCGTTGACACTGCTTAACCAATATCCGAGAATCAAAGGGTTCAGTTTATACCATTTCCTGTTACAAAAGATATGCTAAATTAATGGCCCTTAAAAAAGAGTTGGCATAGCACAGCTGTGATG